>LGRX02019460.1:0-10450 GCA_001247695.2 Cymbomonas tetramitiformis | reverse complement strand
TGGAGTCCGTCGATAAAACTTGATCGAACTCCAAAGCGCCACATCACGATGCACACAACATTATGTCACGGATATAAATTATGATGTGGAGCGCTGACAGATTTGGTGAACTCCAAAGCGCCACATCATGAAGCACTTCACGCCATTTCGAAGTGAAACGCGTTCGTATTCTTCAAGAATGTGACCGGTGATGGAAGTGCGAGGAAGATCATGCCCTCGCACGAATATATTTCATGTATATTTGATATGTGGTTAGCGTGGTAGAAACGACAACGATATGGGTGGGACGAAGCGGCGCCCCAATCCGACAAGCTTCAACGGTGCGGTTGTACTTTATTTGTAAAGAGCCCGAAGCTATTATGAACTATTATGATCTGTGACAAAATGCGTGAGAACGACTGTTGAGGAGTGCGCATACCTTTTTGTAGTAGGGGTGCACATCGTGGAAGGCCACGTGAAGTTCACCGTGGTTCGGGATGATCGACGTTGGCTAAACGACGATATCGCAAAAATGAGACACGCGGGTGTCTCATTATATTCTCATTTTTTAAAAAGTTATGATAACGAGGTTTTTTTTATATGACTAGATAGCATTTGGAGAGTAGATAATGACACGTTATTTCAAAATTTGAAATTTTAGGGTATAGCCCGAAATTTGGGGTTTCCAGGCGATTTTTCGCCACGTTTCGGGCGGTGCTCAGGTGTCAATCGGCGGAAGTTATGATAACGAGGTTTTTTTTATATGACTAGATAGCATTTGGAGAGTAGATAATGATACGTTATTTTAAAATTTGAAATTTTAGGGTATAGCCCGAAATTTGGGGTTTCCAGGCGATTTTTCGCCCCGTTTCGGGCGGTGCTCAGGTGTCAATCGGCGGAAGTTATGATAACGAGGTTTTTTTTATATGACTAGATAGCATTAGGAGAGTAGATAATGATACGTTATTTCAAAATTTGAAATTTTAGGGTATAGCCCGAAATTTGGGGTTTCCAGGCGATTTTTCGCCCCGTTTCGGGCGGTGCTCAGGTGTCAATCGGCGGAAGTTATGATAACGAGGTTTTTTTTATATGACTAGATAGCATTTGGAGAGTAGATAATGACACGTTATTCAAAATTTGAAATTTTAGAGTATAGCCCGAAATTTGGGGTTTCCAGGCGATTTGTCACCGTGATTCGGGTGGTGCTCAAGCGCCATTTGTTGAAAGTGGTGATAATGACGATGTTTTCATATTGGATACGTCAAAGTCATTCCAAACAAACTGAGTCTGAAGAAACTTTTGTTCATATCTTACATACACCCCGAGAATGGGAGGCTTTAATGTTAAAAGCGGTGGCACCAACCTTAAATCTAGGGGGTGTAGGTCTGCACGAGACTGTAACTGTGTGCGTAGCACAAAAAAACAACAAAAACCGACAAAAGGCACGAAGAATGCTACCAGATAAGACGTTGGTGCTATGAAAATATACAGTCTTTATTTGAACAGTCAAAGCACCCAGGGTTAGGGGTTTTCTTGCGGGCGCGGTATTATTCATTGTACAGGCCGGTATATACGATGGCAGTGCAGGTGCGATCTCTCAGTTCGTTTGCTGGCTGGCTTATTAAGCATACCTACCTATTTGCTAACAGACATGTACAGGTCAAACGTTTGCACAATCACCTTGGCGCGCAGAACTTGTTCAGACACTTCCAGGTGCTGGGCGACCTCCTTGTACCCGTTGTACTGTGCGATCGCCGACCGTTTCTTGTCCGTGTCCTCGCACTTCAAGTCCGTCCAGAGGCTTTCTCCTATCTTCTCAGCGTCAGCTTTCGCCGCCGGGGTGAGGTCGAACTGACCTGGCCACTGCGGACCTGGTCGTGGTGGAGAAGCGAACATCGCCGGTCGTGATGGAGGAGAGGCTCCCGGGACTTTGGAGCCCGTTGGCGTCGTTAAAGCAGTTGACCCTCCTACTGCGCCGAGCGCTGGCGCTCCCGGGTAAAAGCCTCCTCCGCCCAGTTGGAACATTTGGGCGAACGGGCCTGCTGCTGTTACTGCCTGTTACCGGTGACGTACCAACCGCCCCCCCCCACACCAGTTACAAGTTCCGTGTCTTTCAATCTGGACCTCAAGCCAGAGTTCCCTCCTCCACAATAAACACAAACAACTTGAACGTAACAACTAGCTCCTACCTGCACGGCTGTCTTCAGGATCTCCCTCATCGCTGCAGCCTCCGAGGCGTGGTGATTGTTAATCTCTCCAAGGTGTCCGCGTTCTTGTCCAGCATCCCCTGTTGGGCCAGTGCATTATTTTCGAGCATCTTCGCCTGGGCCTCGTGGGCCATTTTCGCAGTCTCGGCAGTGGTCCTTTGGAAAGACTCCTGTGCCTCCTTCAAAAGCGAGTCCCGAGAAGTAAGTGCCTTCGTGTTCTCCTCCAGCAAAGCCTGTTGCGCCTTCGTGATCTCCTCCACCAACACCTGCTGCCCTGACCAGAATGAACCCAATGTTGTCTGGTGCTCCACGGCACGAGTCTCCTCCCGTTGCTTCGCCTCGGCCATCTGCATCTGCAGGGCTTCAGCGTGCTTCGTCGTAAGGAGCTCCACTGTCTTACGGCTTTCGTCTCGCTCGGCAGACAGGGCCGAAGCCAGCTGTTTTTCCCCACGCAGACGTTCATCCTCCACCTTCTTCTGCATCTCTTCTCGAAGGCTCGCCAGTGTCTCATCCGCCTTCTTCTTCTCGGCCTCCACTGCTTCCTTGGCCTTCTTCAGCTCATTAAGGTCCCGCTCGCTTTCTTCACGTTTCCGCTTGTCACCGACGCTCTGCAGCCTCCGCGTCTCGTCGTTCACCGACACCGCGAGCAAGGCACGCCTCAACTCCCCCTCTTTCACGTTCTGCGGAGGTCCGTCCATGCGTAACAAAACATCGGTCAGTACGTACCAAGCTGTAACAAAAAAAACAGACGATTGTAACTCAAGCAAAACTCCGTACTCACCTGCTTAGCCACATGCATGGCAACTGCTTCCGGCGGAGGCTGCTTCTTCCCCCCTCGCCGTCCGACGTCGCCCATGTCTTCGTCGCTGCTGTCATCCTCTTCGGCAAGATCCATAGGTACCTACTAGGGCAGTTATGTGGAATCATGCATGTCATTCTAGCTATGAGCGTCTTTTTAGCTTTGTGCGGCTCAGACGCGAGCTACAATCCTGGACCAGACTGGGATATCCCGCCAATTCTTATGGACTTGCTACCTCTTCTAGTAGAAGTAGGCGACTCCGCACGCACCATACCTCTTGGAGTGTGGCCCCTACCGCAAGAAGCTATGCCGACGCTTCGACACTTGGTTACCAAGTTGGATTCGGTGTGCGATATTTGGGCGTCTGCACGAGCTGAGGCGACTTCCACGCCCTTGCGCAATTGTCAGATTCCTGACAGCTCAGACAAAGAGGAATGTTCTTCTCCAGACGAACTGGACACTTCGCGCGAAGTGTCCAAAGGAGGGATAGAGGGGCAAGAAGATGGTTTGCGGCGGTCGCTGACACGTCACGAAGTTGACAGACCACAGGAATACACGCCACTGAAGCGAGGAAACAGGAACCACTGGATAGGGAAGATGAGCGAGATTTTTAGTAGGTCCCCAAACCGCATCGCTTCAGCGGTGAGGGGGTACATTGAAACGCTGCCAAAGGAAGTGGCAGTAGGTGTACTGCAACGCTGTCGCGCAGCGTTGTTCGGTGATACAGAAATGGCGAAGACCAAAGCTATGGACTGCATTCTAGAAAACCTGGTTGCGGTCTTTGGGGCGCTGTCGAGTAGGAATTCTAACTTGAACGAGGAGCATGCAAGCTTGCAGTGGCGGCCGCAGTGTTTGGCGAGAACATGCAAGAGGGGCAAGTGTTAACCGCAGCGACAACAATGTTAGGCGTGCATAAGCGTGTAGGATATGCGGGCATCACGGGGCATAAAAACATGCTGGCGGGTGCGAGGGTTGGCAATGCCGAGCGTGCACGAAGGAGCTTGCACGTGGGTGTGACGCGCCCCAAGCGACGTGGGCGTCGTTCAGGGTGCATGGCGGAAGCCACTTGTGCACTCATCCGCGACTTTTGGTTGCACCCGGACAACACGCGCGTGAGTCCTTGTAAGAAGGACGTGGTGTTGGCAAGAGATCCACACACGGGGAAGCTTAAGACGCCCCGTGAGTACGTTAGCAAGCATTGGCTTGAGGCTTCGCAACTAGTGGTGTACCGGAGATTTGTGGCGAAATATCCAAGCGTGAAGGTGGGGCAAAGGTCGTTTGAGATAGCGGGAGTTTGCAAACCGCACAATGTGGTACGGTTGACAAGAAGGGACAACATCTCTTGTTGTTGTAGGTATCACGAGGACATGCGCATGGTGCTTAAAGGGTTCGACGAAGCACGGGAGGCGGTGCACAAGAAGTGCCCCTGCAAGGATAAGAAGTGTTGCCCCCGAGTGCCACGGACGGCGGAGGAAAAGAGGGAGAGCGCGGTGGGTGCGCCGACGGGGCAAGTGTGTGGCATCGTGAAGGCGGGGAAGTCTACCTCCACGTTCGCGGAGAGTCTGTTGTGCCCGCGTGAAGGGGATAAGCACCGCATAGAGTGCCTGTTGCAAACCTGCAAACAGTGCGGAGGTTTGAAGAACTTTAAAGTGTGCGAGAAGGAGGTGCAATATGCGGAGGAGGTGAGGTGGTCGTGCTATGAGACTCTTAGTACGGGCAAGTACGACGACGAAGGGAAAGAGGTTAGGAGGTTGCAGTTTTTGCAGAAGAAGACGAAATTGGGGGCGTTGATATCTAAGCTGCAAACGCTGTTGCTGGGGCACGAACCGGGGAAGTCGCCAAACTGTCGGTGCAATGGACGCTTTCTGTGCGAGGACGCGGCGTCGGAATCGTGGAAGTGGCGGAGGCTAAATGGCGTCGGGGACTGCCCGTTTTTGCGTCCCTATGCTTACCATACATTCATGGCCTTGCACCAGCACCGTCAATTTAAGACGTGTATCACGGATTTGCCGTTGGGGCATACGGCGTGGTGTTTCGACTTCTCCGAGAACCATTCGTTGAACATCCCGAGGGAAGTTCAGAGTTTGCACTGGGTGGTGAAGCAGGCTACTGTGTTGGTGTGTGTATTATGGCGGCACGCGTGCAAGGAAGTCGATGGGGTAGAGTCCACGGCGGAGAACCCGGTTGTGATAAAGGACTATGTGTACTTTATCAGTGATGACCGCAAGCATGATCACAGATTCATTCAGTACATGCGAGAGGTGATCATCAAGGAGTACTTTGAGAAAAGGGGGATTCCGAAGCCAATATTTATTCACGAATGGGCGGATGGTTGTGCGGGGCAGAACAAGTGCGCGGCGGGATTCGCGGACGTGGGAAACAGCAAAATGGAATGGTCGCTGGGGATTCCTTGTCAGCGGAACTTCTTTGAGACGGCGCATGCTAAAGGGGAGCAGGACGGAGCAGGGGCACACGTGAAGCATGCAGCGGCGGTGGCGGTAATTTCGGAGGGTGACAAATGGTATGGGAAGATCTTGTGTGCGGCCGATCTCTATGCTTTTTGTGTGGAGAGGTTGCGCACACGCGCGGACACCAGCTACACGAAGTCGAGGGCCGCATTCAATCAACGATTTTTTATCTAGTTCCCGAGGACGCGACGAAAGAGGTGGCGGGAGGTTTGTCGGCGGTTGATCACACGGCGCGCATCGCATACAAATCTTTGGAGCGCACTTTGCAACTGCATTCGGTGCGATCGGGCGTGGAGGGGAAGTTGCTGGTGCGCGACAGGACATGCTATTGCGTGTCATGCTATGCAGAATGTGTGTCGTCCATGCCGACGTCCGAGAACTGTTTGGAGAGCTCGCATGTGGATTTGTGGAGGGAGGTGGAATTGACGCCCGCAACGGGTGCGGACGCGGCAAGGGTGCGGGAGTTGGTGGAGGAGTATGCGAGTGATGTGAGTGTAGCGGTGCGGCGCGGATGCATCATCGCGGTCCACCGAGACCCGGCGGACCGCACACACGCCTACTACTTGGTGAAGGCGTTATCCGCCGTGACGGAGGTTGGACCTAGGGGGCGCCGAGATGACTATGGGCAATATTTTGCCCGGGAGAATTTGTGGTTTCGGGGAGGTACTTTGAATGGGAAGATGCCGATGTGAGAGATGACTACATACTAGACACAAGTAAAAAGTGCTTGATCTCTTGTGAAGCCGTGCGTGCAACCGATGTGCGCCTAGTTAAAAGAGGGGATGTGTACAAGATGCCTGCTGCCGAGCATGAGCGCGTGTTATCACTGTTGTAATTTTTGCATTCAAATATATAGTATGGGATTTGGCATTCACAATGCAATAATGATAACATTTTTTGCATATTTATGCTCAAGCATTTGAACAAACTTGGGGCATCACAATTTTGATGTGACGCGCATGCATGCCAAGTGCAAAACACGATTTCCTGCGGTTTGCAGTGCCCAAAATGGCCCCGCACGACTACTCCAAAGCCCTAAATGTCAAAAAAAAACATTTTTGAGTTTGTCTAAACCTTCTCCAAACTTCTCCAAAAATATCAAGCCGTATAACAACATTTACCGAAATTATGCACTTTCTAGCGGACCCCGCATACGCGAAACCCCTGCTCTCACCGCCAATATTTCACCCGCCAGCAACCCTAAAACCCTAAAATATTGGCTATGCAACTTTCAAGTGCCTTCAACTAACTTGGTGCACCTCCCCAAACTCGGCGATGACCTTTTATCAACACATTCATGCGACGCGCATGCATGCCAAGTGCAAAACACGATTTCCTGCGGTTTGCAGTGCCCAAAATGGCCCCGCACGACTACTCCAAAACCCTAAATGTCAAAATTTTATATTTTTGAGTTTGTCTAAACCTTCTCCAAACTTCTCCAAAAATATCAAGCCGTATAACAACATTTTCCGAAATTATGCACTTTATAGCGGACCCCGCATACGCGAAACCCCTGCTCTCACAGCCAATATTTCACCCGCCAGCAACCCTAAAACCCTAAAATCTTGGCTATGCAACTTTCAAGTGCCTTCAACTAACTTGGTGCACCTCCCCAAACTCGGCGGTGACCTTTTATCAACACATTCATGCGACGCGCATGCATGCCAAGTGCAAAACACGATTTCCTGCGGTTTGCCGTGACCAAAATGGCCCCGCACGACTACTCCTAAACCCTAAATGTCAAAATTTTATATTTTTGAGTTTGTCCAAACCTTCTCCAAACTTCTCCAAAAATATCAAGCCGTATAATAACATTTTCCGAAATTATGCACTTAAGTATGTAACCCCCGTCCACCCACGCGTGCCACATGCCTCACCGTGGTAGGGAATCCTAGTGCGTGGATACGGAGAGTTTGGAAGTCGATGAGGGACCCGACAAACACTTTCTGGAAAGAGATGAGCATATACGACGTTCTCATGACATCGCAAGAGTTCGGCGAGCTTGGAAACTTCCATGTCTGCCAAGCTTTAAAGTGCAGGTGCACCCCGCTCCCCCTGGCCTTCCTAGTTTCCTAGTGCTTGCATAACACTCTCACCCCGCCTTAACTTGACTTTGCCCGCCTTACAGAGACATTAACCTTTTCGAGAACGCCGGCAAGGTTTGCTCGATCATGTTTTTACGAGGTTTGGTGACCTATATGGGGGCGATCGAAGACCTCATTCCTTACGGACGGGTAGCACTCGTGGACCCAGACCGCAACGCCCTTTTTCAGATGCATGATACGGCAGCTCGTCAGGCAGGTTGGTATGAGTGACTTTTCTTAAGTGTCCTTACTCGTTGTAGACGTATTCACCTCACTGGGTTGTTTCTGGTTTCCGTGGCAGACATGGCACCCTACAGGTCTAGTGTGTGTAACCGTACTGTATGGTGTCAGACGGGCAAGGCGCGTGGGACGCACTACGACGAAGAACTTCATCTCCGTCCTCACTCCGCAAGAGGCGAAGAACCGCATGAATACATGCTACAAAGGCGGACCGTACGACGGCTTCCACACAGACACGTATGTTCCCAACAAATTCCAAGCCCTCCTTGTATATGCTGAAACACTACACCTCCTCTTTACACTAACTCTAGATAATATTATGCTTTTGCAGGAAGTGGGTCACGCCTGAGGGTACGTGTCCTATCGGTGGTGTTAATCCCACTGCAAGCCGCGAGTTCTTAGCAACTTGGGGATCGGAAGAGTACATGCCGGGTCGCTCATGAGGCGCATCGCAGCATACGACTCCCAGTGCAAGCCTCCTGGCAAGGCTCCTAGCTAGTGATCCCGTCTCCGGTGGAAAAGCGGAGTTTGCAAGTGTTGGGTCAAGCATACAAGAGATAGATAAATGGGTGGTACGGCCGGTGATATGTTAGCATACTAGCAAGACTCGCATACCGACTAGCATGCGACATATAGTTACATCTTTACATTTACGAGCTCACAATTCAATGTGCATTTATCTTTATCCCACTTCATTGCTTTCTAGCTTGCTTTGCATTGAACTCTTCCCTTTGTGCATTTGTCACCTTCATTTTGCCATAATGAGCCCGAGCGGAATGAGCTACAGTAAGTCGCGGTCTAGAAGAAAAAGTAAAAATTTCGCTAGCGCTGGTCGCTTAATCTGACGGTCCCAGATTCTCGTCTCTAGCGTCGTGAATTTCTTATTGGAGGATGTCATATTTGTCACGCATAGCGTCGAGTTTTTCTTAATTTCGACATGAGATGACAGGTAGGTTGGATCTCAGCGTTGATTTCTTATCTGCCGAGCCGGGTTGATACTTTATTCTCCACATTTGTAATTCGGCCACCCGTGGCATGCATGGTATGGCGGACGATTACTGCGGTGGATGAACACTGTTAACTGTCAAATAAGCCCTATATGATTGATAAATAAACCCTATATGTTTGGACTATATATACTGATTAGGTTGATGAATCCGTCTAGCCACGACACTGGGCTTAGTACAGAAAACGTGAGTACGCCCCTCCATTAAAATACGTTTGAGTGTGGGGCAATCGTCGCTTTTCCCACGTAGCCTGTAGCGCAGGTTCTCCCTGGCTTGGTCGCGCTTAGTCTGCCGCAACGCAGCGAATAAATCGTAGACATCGACAACGCGCTTAACAACATTATATCGAATGTCTTTCAAGGCTACAATCTCCTCTAATTTTCTCCGGGCTTTGTCTCTGGCATGCCGCGACTCGGTATTGCGTGCAACTAAACACCTAAAAACGAAACACAATGGATGTTGCGACCGAAATGAAATAGGCTATTGCTCCCAAAGATGGATTGAGCAACGGATTAAAAGTCAACGAAACGCGGAATGAGGTCGAACGGACAAATTGCTGAAATCTGTATAGGCAGCCCTGACCGGGAGTCCCGGTGCAGGCCCCTATGACAGATTCTTAGGTAGCCAACACTGGACCGTGACTGATCCGTAAGCCTGTGCTGTGACACACCGAGTGTCACAGGTAGCTAGACTCGAGACCGTTCCGACTCCGTGACCGTTCCGGGTATATCTAGCTTAGGGTTTATTCCTTATAGGAGTTTTATCTATATTGGTTCACTGACTGTCTGATATCTTGAACCGGGATATTCCAGTAGGTCGTGGACCCATTCCACGCTATATTCCACAGCTAATTTGGCCATGATTGGCTAAAACAGCCGCTTTGAGAGGTGGTGCGCAACGGCGCGTTTGGGTACGGGTGGGAAGTTTGAGATGAGCAGCTTGTAAGTGCGTCTTTGAGCCGCCGCTATGGGGATTCGACCTGGACCGGGCTTCGTTGGCGCAATGTCCTTTTACGGTATAGTTCTTGCCTTGGCCCAGCATGCTACCGCTTCTTGGGCTGGTGTCTGCAGCACCTTCGACCTCGACGAAGTCTTCCAGTCAGGGAAGATATCTTATTTTGAGTTGGTGCGGCCCCAAATCAAAATTTCCTTCGGCCCGCCTTCGGCCCGCCCGCTCCGGGCTAGATATCGGTTCGGCCCGCCTTCGGCCCTTCAGGTCATGATATTGAGATGACTTCGCATGATTTTAAGGTTCGGCCCGATTTCGGCCCGGTCCATATTTCCCTCAAAATGTGTTTTTAGCATATTCCCTTGTTTGCAGACATGCCCCCACATATGTTCGTTATGAGAAATACTAACCGTATAACAACGTTTGATAGCTCAAGATGTCGGGCTCGATGTCCTCTATAAGGATATCAAGATTACGGCTCGAATAGATAAGTAAGGCTCGAGATATGACCATACTTGTAAATGGCCCGCCAGTTTACAGACATGCCCCCACATATGCTCGTTATGAGAAATACTAATCGTATAACAACGTCTGATAGCTCAAAATGTCGGGCTCGATGTCCTCTATAAGGATATCAAGATCACGGCCCGATTGAGGAACCTGTTTCCAAAACTGAAGAAGAACCACTCCCAGCAGTAGGAGACGCCGAAGATATCTT
>LGRX02019459.1:0-13100 GCA_001247695.2 Cymbomonas tetramitiformis | reverse complement strand
CTGTTAATTTATGACCGTTTACAGTCAGCCAAGTGTTAGTATCCGGTAAAACTGTTAATCCGAGTGCCACGTGTATGATTCCTATTAAAAGTGTTAATTTTCTGTTAATATTCCTTACATGTGTAACGATCTGGCGAGGGGGGCCTATTTCAACTCCCTCCGACACCCCTCCGATTAAGTGTTAACATTCTGTTAAAATTGTGTTAAATTAACATTCTGTTAACATGAATTATATAATGTTAAACTTTCGCCCAAGAGCCAATCATTATCTACCACCGGGATTTATAACACCACTATTAACAGTTCCTACCCGTTAACACTTTTTAACACATAATTAACACTTTTTAACACTTTATTAACAGAAATCCTCAGTGGTGTGAACTGACAACTGCCTTATGTTCACACTTCTTTGAGGGGGGAAGAAGGTGGATATATATACATAATTACCTCATTATAATGTACAAATGTACTACATGTATGTAAACATACAGATATACTATATGTATATAACATAGATATATATATACTATATATATACCACACACACACTCAGTTAGCTGAAGGCATCTTTTGTGTCGTGTTTTGTTTCTTAGATGGTGGTATTCGAAGAGGAAGAACCAGAAATCCCGGCCATCAATCCAGATCCAGCAACATGGTTCTTTGACATCTTAGGCTCCTATGATTCATACAGTCGGTTCAAGGTTCCCAAGTGGATCGCTGGTTATGACAATACTCAGACCAGATTCGACCAGATAGGATACTTCGACAATATCAGTCGTATGAGGCCCGATATGAGCAGATATAGGGATCCTCAGAATGAACCGAAGGAACCAGAAAATGAGTATACAGAAGACAATGCTCCAATAGTCTTTACAGATCCTGACGATGATTCTGTTCCAGCACCAGCTCCACCCACTTTGGTTCCAAAGGTGAAAATGACACCACCTAAGGAATTCAAATCAGGACAGGACGCAGAAGTTTGGTTGGACACAGTGGACCGGTATTTTCAGTTCACTTATCCAGGGGTTCCAGACAAGGACCTGCTCACAGTATTCCTGACTCTCATCCAAACCAATGACCGACACTATTTTCAGGTCGTGGCACAGCAACCGGATGCCACATATGAGAGGGTCAGAAGGATATTCCTCAGTCAGTTTGGTAACCCCCACAAAAGATCAGTGGCCAAGAAACACCTAATGGCGCTGCATCAAGGGAACCAAACTTTCTCAGACTATTTGCGCACGTTTACGTCACTAGCTGCTTTAGCAGCAGTTGATCTGAACGATGTGTTAATAAAGGACAGATTTGTCAGCAATATGGACCCTGATCTCCGCAGACAGTTCCAGTTAAGATTCCTAACAGAGCAAGAAAGGAATAATCTGTCGTGGCAACAAACCACACAGATACTGCTCGACTTAAATTATGTTGTTCATTCGAAGCAGTCAGAGACCCTTCACTTTCGGGGGCAGAAGGAGCAGTCATCAGGAGGCCCAGTCAAAAAGGACAAGGACAAAGGGCGTGGCAGAAAGCCATATGACAAATCCAACAGGAACTGGAATCAGAGCCAGAATGGCAGTCAGAACTCAAATGCCAATCAGAATCGGAGCAAAGGGAAAGGTGGAAAAGGCAAAGGTAAAGGGAAAGGAAAAGCACAGAATCCTTCTCAGCCTTGCCAACGTTGTGGTCGTACCAATCACGTCACAAAGGATTGTTTCTCCACCAAGACCCCAGATGGAAAAGACATAAAAGGCAAGCCACCAGCTCAGAATCCTTTCAGGAGACAGCAGCGACAAAATCAGGGTGCTAAGAATGAGTCCGGCAAACTCATCAATACGATCAACACCCTGGTTAACCCCTAAGCCGGTGTTTGGGTCATTTTTGACCCAAAGGGCGTTTGACCCAAAGGGCAATATGTGCATATATAAGTGGATATAATGAACAAGATGGTGGATGTTCGTATCAAACTGTCGGGTCAATCGACACCTCTGACATGATGACTTTATTAGACATGTTTCCGCAAGAAATATTGCATATATGCAACGAAATGCACAACGGCCCGAACATACCCAAAAAAATAAAACCGGCTTAGGGGTTAAGGAGTTAAAGAGTCAGCACAGCATCAACGCAGCAGTTGCAACACCAGCTCCAGCTTCAGCTCCAGCTCCTCAGGGAAACTCTCAGGGTATTGCACAGATACCAGTGTTGAGAGCACCCTCGAGGTAAATCAGCCTGAAGATGCCACTGAAGCAAGTGGCCGGGTTGAGAGTATCTCAGAAGAAGTCCTTTCCAGTCTGACATTACAATTTCAGCAAATGGACACTCCCTCAGAGCACATCGCACAGATGCAGTCTCAGACAGCACAGCTGAAATCACAGAAGAAGCTGTTGTTATACAAAGGGAAAGTATTTGGACAGAGTACTCACATCTTGGTAGATCCAGGAGCTAGATCGTCTTTCATTGACAGACAGTTCGCTGCTCAGCTTGGTATAACACCCACAGATTCTTCTTCATTCTCAGTGGGATTGGCTGGAGGAAGCCAACTACCTTGCACATCATATCTTCCCAATGCTACATTCACGCTGGGTAAGTATAAGGACACAGAGGATTTCTACATCATTGCGACATGAAACCTTTCACTGTCATCCTGGGTCAAGATTGGTTGGAGAGGAGAAATCCACACATTGACTTCCAGACCAAAAATCTGACGATCACTAGGAAGCACTCATCAGGCTCCAGTGTTCGCACAGTTTTATCCAGAGTTGAGCAGACTCCAGGCTCAGATGGCCTTCCTGAAATGGAAATGGCCAGTGCCACCACCATGAGAAAGCACCTCCGTCGTATTCGATCCAGTGGTTCGGCTGAAGAAGCCGTAGCTTATCTCTTCTTTCTCTCAGAGGTCGATGGTGACCTGGTCTTCGCAGCAGCAGACTCAGACACCACTATGGAAGACCCAGAGGTCACAGCAGCACGTGATCAAATGAGGGAAGACTTTTCAGACATATTCCAGGAGGATCTTCCAGCTGGTCATAGGCCAGAACGGTTTGAAGGTGGTTATCATCGAATCAACATTGAACGTGGGCACAAGCCGCCATCGCAGCCAGTTCGTACCATACCAGTGCCCATGATGGAAGAGCTCAAACGACAGATCATCAAATCTGTCGACTTGGGTATCCTTCGTCCGTCATCATCTCCATATGGATGTCCTATCATTTTCGCTCCTAAGCCAGGTGGGAAGTGGAGGATGTGCTGTGATTATCGAGCCCTTAATAACATCACAATTAAGGACACGTATCCATTGCCACCTCACGACACCCTTCTTGAACAGCTAAAAGGCGCACGATGGTTTAGCAGATTTGACTTCAATCAGTTTTCCCATCAGATCCCTATACATCCAGATGACATTCACAAAACAGCTATTCGCACCAGATACGGTTCCTATGAGAGGACAGTTATGCCTTTCGGATTGACCAATGCTCCTGCAACAGCTCTACGTGTAGGAAATCGGGCATTCTTCGACTTCATCGATCGGTTCCTTGTCATTTTCATGGATGATACTATCGTATACAGTCCGGACTTTGACAGCCACGTGAGTCATCATGTCCGACAGTTTCTCCAGCGTTGCAGAGAACACCAGTTCTTCATCAGGCCTTCCAAGGTGGAGTTGTTCGTCAGATTCATAGACTTTATCGGACATCACATCTCTGAAGCAGGCTTGTCCATCATCGAAGACAGAATCCGAGCAGTTATGGCAATTCAGCCTCCAGTGTCTTATGGTCCTACCGTTGGAAAGCAGCCTCTACGCCGTATGGCTAAAGATGGCAAGTCATCCCTTCGGTCATTCTTGGGCATGGTCGGTCAATTCAGGAGATTCATACCAAAGTTCTCCAAGATTGCCGAGCCGCTCAATCGTCTCCTTAAAGATAATGCAGAGTTTGTCTGGGAATCTGAGCAGCAGCAAGCATTTGATAACCTCAAAAGTGCCATCTGTAACGCTCCAGTACTACAGCTTCCAGATCAGAAACTGCCATCTATTATGGAGGTCGATGGATCAGGCACACACGTTGGTCAAGTGATACTCCAGGATCAAGGAAAAGGTATGAAGCCATGTGGTTATCACGGCGTCACTCTATCCGATACACAGAGACGTTGGCCTATTCCTGAGATCGAGCTATTTGCCATTGTGGAGGGCTTCCGATTCTTTCGCCACATCTTGTTGGGAGCTCCAGAGACTATTGTACGCTCAGATCATCAGCCACTAGTTTATTTCCATACCAAATCCACACTAAGCCCCAAACAGGCAAGGTGGTTGGATGAGCTCTCCGAGTACAACTTCCGAATAGAGCATATTTCTGGCGAGAAGAATAAGGTTGCAGACGCACTCACTCGTATCTCTGCACTCTTTGAACTCACTGATTGTCTGCAACACATAGACATCAGCGAAGTTCCAGTCATGCCATCTGCAGATCCTACATTCATTGCTCTTATATCTTCTTCATCAGCTCATCAGCTTCACGACATCATTCTATCTGAGTATGATCGTGACACATTTGCACAAACTATATTGGCTAAGCTGACATCATCGACTTCATCACAGTCAGTCAGCAGCTACAACTTCGAGCTCATTCAGGGGTTAATCTATCGCAAGACCATATATGGCAAACAGCTGTACATTCCACCTACAGCCAAAGTCCCTACAGATGACGGTGAGATCACACAGCTTCGCCACATTCTCCTTCATGAGTGCCACTCAGCCACTATTTCTGGTCATGTAGGCAAAACTCGCATGCTTCATCTACTGCGTAGCCGATATTATTGGTCAGGAATGACGACGGCAGCCATCCAGTACATTCGGGAGTGCCCCGTTTGTCAACGCCAGAAAACGAGGCGACACAAACCTTATGGTCAGTCACATATACGATATTGTGTGCCTAAGACAAAATGGCTTGATGTGTCTCTTGACTGGATTACTGATCTGCCTATCACCACTAATGGGCACGACAGTATATTTGTGGTAATGTGCCAATTCTCTCATCGCTGTCATCTCATTCCCTTCAGCATGACCTGGACAGCTCAGCATACTGCTTATATATATATGCAGCATATCTTCAAGCTTCATGGTCTTCCGAGGAACATCATCTCAGATCGAGACCCCAGATTCACCTCTACATTCTGGTAGACACTGTGGAAATCTACTGGTACGAGATTGTCTATGACGTCTTCACACCATCCACAATCGAATGCAGCCAATGAGAGGAGCCATGCCTTCATTGAGGATACTGTATCCTCAGGTACTTTTCAATTTGTTGATTCATGATTCGATATTCACCATCCTCTGGTTTATAAACTGATTAGATGGTATTTTTTCATCCACAGGTGTTGTTGCAATGATACTTCAGCCAATTCGTGGGAGGACAAGTTGCCTCTGGTGGAGTTTGCAATTAACAACACAGTTTCTGCATCTACTGGTTATTCACCATTTTATCTCGACTCGATGGCGCAACCACTTTCGCCTCATGACCTGGCAATCACTATTCCGCCAGAAGCTCCTGTTCCAATACAGAATGCTATTCGAGATCATTTTGACCAGTACTCGGCTGTATGTACATGCCAATGCGGTAGACAACATTTCCCGAGCAGCAGAAATTAGCCAAGCCAGATTCAATAAGACTCACATGCCCCGGCAATATGCAGTAGGGCAGAAAGTTCTTTTACGGACCGAGTTTATCCAATAATGGACTGGTTTGACAGAGGCAGGCAGACACTTCAAGCAGTCATATATTGGGCCGTTTACTATATCCAAAGTGCTAAGCCATGGGCGTGCATACGAGTTAGATTTCGGAGACCTCGATATCCGTATTCATCCGGTGCAGCCTGTATCCAGATTAGAGCTGTATAACGACTCGATTCAAGTACCTTTGCCTCTGCCACAGATGATCACCGAAGAAGGGCAACCACTGTTTGAGATATCACATATACTTTCGGATAAGTTCACTAGAGGTGTCAAGTACTACTTAGTGCGATATGCAGGCTACGGCCCTGAGCATGACACCTGGGTCAAAGCCACAGAGCTGACCAATGCAGCAGACATTATAGCTGCCTATGAAGGCTAAACATTATATTAAGCCCTTACTTCTTATAATATATACTAATACATGTCGATCATCTATATACCTTGCTCTTAATGTTTTATCATTATGTTGCATAGAAGCGGGAAATTGATCCTTCCTTGCTAAAGGTGTAGTGAGCCTTGTACAAAATCATACCCTTGCACAGATACGCACACATGCGAGATATCATATCTGTGGATATATAAAAACTGCTAAATGCTACCTTTGCCAAGACCGTGGTTAGTCATCGGATTCTGTGGCCAGTCATCCGAAGCTACCGGAGACATCGACTGAGGTAGACGGAGTTGTGATCCTAAGTTATGCCTGACAAACATAACTAAAATAACTTTCACATTAGTACGTGGCGAATCCACTCTCACTCAACGCGACAGATGTTCGTCAAAGCGTGCGTACTGGACCAATAACTCAGGAGTTGAGCAGACCGGGTAAAGGATTATTAGTCCAATCCCGTTAAGCATGGCCACTCCGTTTGCATTAAAACAAGCCCCCGGTGAAATAACTCCGGAAACATCCAAAGGGCTCCCCGTGACCGCCTGTGAACCTCCGAAGTTGCTTCAAGAGGGGAGGAAGGGTTGGGTGCACAATATATAATAACTGCGGAAACGAACAGCAAACGATCAGTTATGTATATATAAGGCCGAGAATCGTTCGATTAATGAGAAATTGTTAATTCGTGGGATCATCGTTCGCAAAGGCGACGACGGCTAACGCAAATAATCCGTAACGTAAACTTCGGATACTTTGAATCGTCACTCTGACGCACGATACGTGTGGATCAATCAGTAATCCAGCGTCAATCTGTATCACGAAACGCAATTCATTGAACCTTGAATCGTCACTTTGAAATACGATACGCAATTCAAAGGGGGCTACATCCTAAGAACTGTAAGGCATTAGCCTGTAAGGCATCATGCTAAGGTGAGGGACTAAAGTGGACTCAGTTCCCCCCCAAAATCCTAAAAACACCATGAGGGACGCCTCAAATCGGTGTAAGAAGACTGGTACCAGCAGAAGCAACAACAACAAAGACATCAAAGACATATACAAAGGTATGCCCGTTGTGAGGTCACAACTCTTTTAAGAGGGGAGATCTGTCAAGGTTATGACCGATGACACATGTGTCATACATGTCATACATGTCATACGTGTCATACGTGTCATACCTGTCAGACATGGCATACCATGTCATGTCATGTCGAGTCATGTCATATATTATAATGACAGACAGTCGTCAGTACGGTCGACTATGACTGTACATGTCATCGAGATGATAAGTCATATCATCTGTCATTTATTCAAGGAAAGACTTGAATGACACCTGTCATCGAGAGTTCGTATGTCGAACTCGAAGATGGCGAAGCAAGATACAATCTTGAAGTACCAAACGGTTCGGAGAAGAAATCATCTTCGCTTCTAGCATGTGCGGAACAAGCATGCGGGTATCATAGGGCGAACGCATCATTCGTTCTGCCGATACCAGTCGTTCAACCAATGCCTCGGGTTCACAACCCAATAGCGGTACCATCTGTGAGATGGGGGGCATTCGGTATAGATGAGCTAGCGTTGTGCTAGAGCAGTATCTTCTGTCGAAGTCTGCACTCATCACCCGCTCATAAGTTGCATGCGTGTTTACTGTTCAATAAACACCAGCTTATCTTATTATATCATATATTTAACACGCTATTCGATGAAAACGACATTATGGAATGTCATTTTTCAATTTAATTATAGATAGCTAAATAATTCCAAGGCGTACGAAAATAACGTATTTTCCGACGAGACGTGAGACGCACGTATAAACACGGGTGCCGGTGAGGCTAATAGATACGTACGTATGAGTGCTTATGATAAATTCACAAGCACATGCAAGCATACAATGTGGTAAACACGATACAAAATATGATGCGGTGACTAATTTCATTTTGTACATGTGTTTTATTAATGTTCAGGACTAGTTGTTAGCACTGCGACCACAATCTACGCGGTATCTGCTCGGATACGTACGTATGAGTGCTTATAATTAATTCACAAGCACATGCAAGCATTCAATGTGGTAAACACGATACAAAATATGATGCGGTGACTAATTTCATTTTGTACATGTGTTTTATTAATGTTCAGGACTAGCTGTTAGCACTGCGACCACAATCTACGCGGTATCTGCGTTCATTCCAGGTTCAAGACAGGCATTTGGCACGGCGTGCACTATTTACTCGGCTGGTGCGTCTTCGGTAGGTGCAGGGGGATCGCTGTCTCCTGGTGCGCCTTCTCCTGCCTCTCCTTCTCCCTCTTCTTCTCCGCCTTCTCCTTCCTCTCCTTCTCCTGCCTCGGGTTGCCCAGAATCCGTGCCGGTTTCAGCAAGTGGATCTTCAGCGGATTATTCACCGTCGCCATCAATCAACTCGTTGATGTCCTTAGTGCACTCGGCGATTTCTTTCTTCTTTTTGAGGTTTTCCTCCTCTATGCGTGCACCCTCTTTGAGCTTCGCCGTTTCCTCGAGTGACATGCATTCCGTATCGCCGTCAGGCTCGTCGGCAATGTTCCCAAGCCGCTGAATGGCTGCTCCCACCATGTCTTGGTCGGAGTCGAACGCGACAGCGTTCAAGCCGCACCGGAGAGCTGCCATTGTGGCCGTCGCGACCCCACACCCTGCATCCAAGATCCAGTTGGGTGACGAATCGTTGTTTAACCGGGCGAAAGGTGCGGGTCCCATCATGTGGTAGTTGATGAGCTCCATTAGCAGGTGCTGGGGCTTCTGGTGAGCGCATACCACTTTCCCATCGTCTCGGAAGGGTTGCTTGACGACAGAATACCCCTCCAACAAATTCGCCCTCGAGCCCGCCTCCGCATCCTTCGTCGAGAAGTCGAAGTCGCACATCCATGGTTTGCGAGTGGATTTTTCCCCGGACTCCTGGTCCGCCATTTGGAACCCGATGACAGCCGCTTCGAGGACATTGTACCGGATGGCTTTGCTGTTGGCACCTACATCCCGGTTCTCCTTGCGCCACCATATGCGCTGGGCCCCACCGTTGCATTTGCTCTCCAGGATCTTCAGGAACCCGGTCTGCTGAGTAAACCCACAAAATATCAATATTGTCCAGTCCGGCGAGGTGGTGAGCGCCGCAAAGGCATCTATGAACTTGATCAGGTCGGGCTCGGATAACGCGTGCTCTGACACCTCCGTATCGAAGTCGTAAATAACGTCCAGTATCGTCCCCACGTAATGCATCTTCGGGACAGACTCGAGTTTCGTCAACTCGTCTTTGTAGATCATGTAGCCGGTTTGGACCGTCTTCCACTCGTACTCTTTCTCATCCTGTGTCTCCTTACCATCCTCCACAAGGGGGGAGGGAAGTGCCACCTATTATACCGCAAACCGCTTGTTAATATTTGAATGACCCAAAATTGCTAGCGCAATAAAACATGCAACTACATGAGGAGCACGACTATTACAACAAAGAATGTTGAAAGACCGCACACCTTAACTTTATTGGGGACGTAGTTGACGGGCAGCCGCCCGAGGTCTCCCTCTCCGGCCTGACACCGGGAAAGCGATGTGTTGCAGTCTGCGACGAATTGGACGATGGCCTTGGGAACCGTGAGCTGACTCCCCCCTCGCCCACTTTTACCTTGTTTCACCGCCTTGATGCATCGCTCGATGGCCTCCTGGCAAGCCCAAGTCTCACCGTATTTCTTCTCAAAAGCATCCCAATTCTCCACCCCAGATTGCGACACGATCCAGGCCTGAACGTTGCGTTGGGCCTTGAACCTCTTCAGGGTTTCAATCGCCTCTGGGATGGTGATCTCAGTGGTCAGGATTTTCTTCAGAGCGCCGTTCAAGTAATCAACCTCCACGTCCGAGTGAAACCCGAGCATCGTCTGGAAAAAGGACATGTTCAACTCCTTCTTCTCGCTCTCCTTCACGATTGCCTGCTGCAAAGGCTGTGCCGGCTGACCGACACTCAACGTGTTACCGGCGCTTCGAGGAACACGCCTAGACCTGGCCTTGCTACCCGACTTCTTCTTCTTGAGGTCGACACCTACATCCTTCAACGCCTCCTCCGCCCCAGACGTCTCGGTAGTCATGTCAACGATCTCACTCTCCGGAGTCCAGGTCTTGCGTTTCTTACTCGACCCCTTGGTGGGGGTCTTAGTCTGCCCCTTCAGAATACCCACGCCGTACGCATGCATGATTCTAACAATGTGGTCCCAAGTGTCCTGACGCACTGTAGCCATCGACCAATTCGTTGCGTAGTCGTTGGCGTAGGAGATGTGATTCATTTGCAACACCTCCGCCTTAATCTGAAACTGCTGAGCCGATGTCAAATAGTACCAGACCGGGAACCATTTGCCACTTTCAACGTCTCCCCCGAAAAGCTCCCAGTCATTCACATTGGCCCAGTCCCCCTTCGACAGCTTCTCGTAGATATGCTTCCTAACTTCCGGCTTCCTTGGAAGCCGGAAAGTCTTGGGATCGTGCTTTTCCAACTGCTTCACCAGGCCGTCCTCCGTCCAGTCTTGGGCCTGAACGTCCCATTCCGTGATGCCACAATGCCAATAGAGTTTGTGGAGAGGGCCCTTCGATGCCTGCATGGGTTGCCGAGAAATTACGGTTAGTAACATTCTTTTACTTTAAGTAAGTAAGAGCTTTAAGTGACAAAGATGGATAAGTTACATTGTTTTCTCAGAAATCACCTGCATGCCAGTTCGCATGGATTTTATGATTTGCTGGTGCGACTTGCCCTTCACGTTCTGGTCGACGGTGTTCTGCTCGTCAGCCAAGAATCGGACCATGTTAGACTGTAGATTAAAATACAATTTGCACTCGATCTGCTGAAAAGCTTCGTTATCTGGTTGTTCTTGGTGAAGCTCCCGCCGAGCGGTGAGGCTATGTTGGTGCCCGAAGCACACGAAACGATATACGCCGTCGTACACCTTACTGGGGTCAAACTCCTCCGCGCTTGTGAGGTGCTCCCCAGAGTCCGCCCATATAACGTACACTAGCTAGGGAGGTGTTCTGAAAAGAGTGTGGGTTCCAAGCCATGCTCTCTTTCAAGTTCACGACTTGCGCCAGAGAAGAAGGCTTTCTTTTTTCGAAGCGGCCGGCATTTGGATTTTTTACTGGCCCGCTTTCGGCCAGCCCGGCCAATCCTCAAATTTGCCCGCCGCAGGCGCAAAATTTTAAGTATGGCAAGGACATAAAAATCACACAATTTTCACGAAATTTTTCATAATCGGGACCCTTGAGAGACGGCCCGCATCCAACAATCGAGCGGCCCGCAACCGGCCCGGGCTGACTTCAAACGGCCCCGGGCCGGCCTCTCACGGTAAGCCTTCTTCCCTGACTTGCGCACGATCCTCATCCCTGATGCGCTCGTAGTTCTCAGCCTGTATAATGTACTGGATAGGTATGTTGAAGGTACACCCCTTGACGTCTTTGGCGTTAACGACTCTGGGGTACCGGTGGTTATACTCATTCTGATACCGAATCGTATTAGAATGAGATATTGAACGCCGCTGTTTCGGCAAAGTGAGCAAGGACTGCCAGTTCTGCGCTGCTTGCTCAGCATTCTGTTCTTTGGCCGCCTTCGCTGTCTCTCCAGGCCCGTAAGCCAACAATGAGCCGCCCGGACCACGATTAGCAGCCAGATCGCTTTCTGCTGCAGGTGTCAATGGTACCTATATTGTAATATAAAAGTACAAAGTTAGTCACTAACAGGTAACACCTCATTAGGTTAATGAGCAATTCGAAACAATACTCATATTCATTATAAAACTGTTAAGGGGAAAACACAAAGGTTAGAAACTTTGCACAACTGCTCATTAAGCTAATGAGGCATATTTTACATTACAAGCTAATGATACATATTTTATCAACATCGGTCTTGATCAATTACGGTTGTCAATGTAAGTTTATGCCTACTTCTTTAGCTTTGCTTTACTACATTCCTGTCGATGGCTCGACTTCCAGTGCTGCTTCGCACAATCATGGGAACAGTATACTGCTTGGTGACAGCCACCACACCGTTTTTCTCCTTGTTTACCACAATTTATACATAGACACTGGTGTGCTGACACCGAGGACTTCCCGAATCGATCTTTGTTTGCCTTCCGAACAGCAGATTGTGTGAAGCATGCGGTCCAGCCATAGGAAAGCTTTACTGGTGAATTAAAGTCGGTTGTGCCAGAATCCTGCAGTAAAGGAAAAAAAGAAAAACTGCTCATTAAGCTAATGAGACCTTTTGGTCAGTCATCGAATTTATCGGGTAAAACAGTCACACATGTCTATAATGACAGTAGGTATCATACTGACTCTAAAGAAAAAAAACACAGAAAGTTCAGAAAGTTTGCAAAACTGCTCATTAAGCTAATGAGGCTTTTTGTTCAAGTTTTGGTCAGTCATCGAATTTATCGGGTAAAACAGTCACACATGTCTATAATGACAGTAGGTATCATACTGACTCTAAAGAAAAAAACCTAAAGGTCTAAAGTTTGCAAAACTGCTCATTAAGCTAATGAGGCTTTTTGTTCAAGTTTTGGTCAGTCATCGAATTTATCGGGTAAAACAGTCACACATGTCTATAATGACAGTAGGTATCATACTGACTCTAAAGAAAAAAACCTAAAGGTCTAAAGTTTGCAAAACTGCTCATTAAGCTAATGAGGCTTTTTGTTCAAGTTTTGGTCAGTCATCGAATTTATCGAGTAAAACAGTCACACATGTCATATAATGACAGTAGGTATCATACTGACTCTAAAGAAAAAAACCTAAAGGTCAGAAAGTTTGCAAAACTGCTCATTTAGCTAATGAGGCTTTTTGTTCAAGTTTTGGTCAGTCATCGAATTTATCGGGTAAAACAGTCATTCATGTCATATAATGACAGTAGGTATCATACAAACTGTTAAAAAACCTAAAGGTCAGAAAGTTTGCAAAACTGCTCATTAATAAGCTAATGAGGCTTTTTGTTCAAG
>LGRX02019458.1:0-19759 GCA_001247695.2 Cymbomonas tetramitiformis | reverse complement strand
GGCCCTACCTATCATGCATCTATACTCAAGTACTGAGGATCAGACATTGCCATGTACATCTTTGGAGACTGTCCATAGTAAGGACTAAATAAGCGTAATAGCCCCCAAAAAACAGATTCTAAAAATATTTTTTTCCAATGGTTTCAAGTACAGCCCAGGTACAGCCCAGGTACAGGGTAGGTATTGCCCCCTACTTACCCCTTACCTACCCAATGCCCATACTGACCTAACTTTGAGGTGTTGTAACAGGAAGCGTAAAATGTTTTTTCAGTTAAATCTTTGGAGACTGTCCATAGTAAGGACTAAATAAGCGTAATAGCCCAAAAAAACAGATTCTGAAAATATTTTTTTCCAATGTTTTCAAGTACAGCCCAGGTACAGCCCAGGTACAGCCCAGGTACAGGGTAGGTATTGCCCCCTACTTACCCCTTACCTACCCAATGCCCATACTGACCTAACTTTGAGGTGCTGTAACAGGAAGTGTAAAATGTTTTTTCGGTTAAATCTTTGGAGACTGTCCATAGTAAGGACTAAATAAGCGTAATAGCCCAAAAAAAACAGATTCTGAAAATATTTTTTTCCAATGTTTTCAAGTACAGCCCGGGTACAGCCCCAAGTACAGGGCAGGTACCGAGTAGCACAACTTTGAGGCCTCAAAAAATGAGGTTACCAAAGCCATTCCACCCAAAACTTCGCTCCATATGTCTTACATCGACCCAAACCATCGATATCTACAATAAAAAACAAACTATCGGAAACTTCATTTCACCCGATTTGGGCCGGTTTTGCCATTTTACTGCCGACATTGCCCAAGTAGGGCCCTACTTGGCTCGAAACACAAGGTAAACACAAGGTAAACACAAGGTTCTAAATTTGTAGGGACCCACCTCCCTCGGCTTCGGTCAACCACTTCTCCCCCAATCCCTTCGGTAAACGTTATTGGACACGAAGTGGGAACTGATTCCGCGCGATCGAGATGTCATTAGACCTGAGACAGGTCGTCATCGTCATTTCGCCGGATCCGAGGTGCCACCGCTCCGAGGTGCACATGGTAAAACTGCGAACGGAAGGTCAAAGGCAAAGGGAAAGGCAAAGGGTTTAAGATTTAGCGGCAGTAGAAATAGTTTTCAGAAGCAAAAGTTTTGTATTTTGGGCGATGAAAACTATTCCTACTGCCGCTAAATCTTAAACCCTTTGCCTTCCCCTTTGCCTTTGACCTTCCGTTCGCAGCTTTACCATGTGCACCTCCCAGCGGTGGCACCTCGGATCCGGCGAAATGACGATGACGACCTGTCTCAGGTCTGATGACATCTCGATCGCGCGGAATCAGTTCCCACTTCGTGTCAAATAACGTTTACCATCCCTTCAGCTCTCTCTCCCCCTCCGCCTCTCCACCCGACACCCAGTTCTCCTTCCCCCAGCTGGAGCCCTCCGCCCTCTTTGCCTTCAGGTACTTTGACACCGTCACGGCTACTGACTTGAGGGAGGACCCGGACCACGAGGACCCGGCTTGGGAGAAGACAAAGCGGCAGAGGAAGCGGGACAAGGAGAAGCAGAAGAAGGCCAGGCAGCAGCAGCAGAAGCTTGATCGGCAGCACCAGGTAGCTCAGTCACTGGTTTCGGCCAACAGCACCGCCACCGCCCCAGTCCAGACAGACATCACCGTGGACTGCAACACCCAGTGCCCTGTGCCCTACCTGACTAACCTCCTGACCGGCAGCACCTCAGTGGCCTCCACCATCTCCGAGGACACTCTGGACACTGCCACCACCCCTCCCACCTCCACCACTCCCCTCCCACCACCATCATCACCCCCCGACTGCCACCAGCCTGAGCCTCGGGCAATTGGTATCCCCCCAGTCACCACAATTGCACCTGACACTGCATACATCCATATTGCAGTGCCTGGGATGGGGATGCATTGGGAGGGCACGCATACGGACCCGGTTCACACTGCTGCCGTACACACCGCCACACCACAGCCTGGCTGTAACACTCCCTCGGTCACACGCACCCTAGTAGCCATTGCCATGCACTGGTTCTCTTTCACGGTTGCTGTGCTCCTCACACTTTTGCACATAACACTGACATACACATTCTATATGTCACCTCGGCCGGCTACCACCTCCTCACAGCCGGCCTCTGCCAGTGCCACGGCACCGGCCAATGCCTCACCTCAGCCAGCCTCCGGTGGTGCCACGGCACCGGCTACTGCCTCCACACAGCCAGCCTCCGGTGGTGCCACGGCACCGGCTACTGCCCCACCTCAGCCGGCCCTCGGTGGTGCCACGGCACCGGCTACTGCCTCACCTCAGCCGACCTCCGGTGGTGCCACGGCACCGGCTACTGCCTCACCTCAGCCGGCCTCCGCCAGTGCTACGGCACCGGCCAACCACACGCCACATTTGCCCTCCGGTGGTGTCACCGCAGCTCCCACCACACTCTGTGAGCCAGCAGCTGCCTCCACACCGCCCCTGGGACACAGTGCCGATAGATGAGGCCCTTGTGGGCACGCCCACCGATCACACCGTCTCTACTGACGGTGCAACCACCGCTGACACCCCTACATCTCTCAGCACAGCTCTCGAGGCCGACACTACAGTGGCCTCCGAGCAACCGCCTACACTCGGTGCCCCTGACAGCTCCCCAGCCCCCTTGGATTACACACCATACCCCGGGCTTGAGAGTATTGGCCTGTGGGCCGATGTCTCCGACTCAGGCTCCGAGTCAGACACCGAGGGCTATCCGCCCCAACACACACCTCCTCCTCCTCCTCCTCCAGTATCCGACACTGACGGTACGGTGCCTGCTCAGCCCACTGCCGATAGGGCAACTACACGGGCTACAGCGGGCACCCTGCCTGCATTGGTGGACACTGACCGGCTGGCTGCTACCTCAGACACACACATGCAGCCCCCGGTCCCGTCCACAGTGCAGGCCTGTGCCGTCACACCGGATTTCCACTTCCCTCCTATCCCTGAATCTCAGGAGGACACCTCGGAGACCACTACTAAGTGGAAGCAGTTCATGGCAGACACCTCGATCCGCACTGACACACCTCGGCCACGGCCAAACAGCTCACACTCCCCAGAGCACTCTCAGTGGGATTTCTCAGTTATGCCATCTCCCTCCTTCCATCAGCTTAATCAGTTCCTGGAGAACTACAGCCTGACTCACCCCTCATATTGCACCGATGACCCTGATGAGGATTGGGCCCAGTTTGAGGTCTTTGATGACCACCATTTCAAGGTATGGCTTACGCGAGGTCGAGTTTACACAAAACTTTGATTTTCTAGATCGTGAGATATAAGCAGATTTAAGTCTATCCGCTTAAGTATGGTTAAGTATGGGAGATAACTGAGCGGTATCGAGCATAACTTTTCAATGCCTGGGTCAATTGTATATGAGCGCGTTGCAGCGCCGTGGGGAGAAACCTCAGCTGCACCGACGGTGCCCCGCACTATCCCCACGGCACACCGGTGTTCCTCCCTCTGCTTGGGAAAGGCCGCCGTGCCTCCAACACGCACGGACACCTCCTTGTAGATTCAGGAGCCTCACATCTCCTCCTGAATAACAGGGAGCTCTTCACTGAGTTGTCCCCGTGCACCTCCAGCATGACCACAGCCTCGGATCAGCATTACAAGCCTCACAGTGTCGGCACAGCCTCCATTGATTTCCAGTACACCGACGGCACTTGGATCACACTCCCCTTTCCTCCAAGCCTTCTATGATCCAAATGCCCCAAACCTCCTCTCAGTCCGCCAGATGCTCAGACACGGGGCCCGCTCCCCTGACTTCATCGACCTCACATGGCACCACGGTGCTTCTCTCTTTGACCTCTATGACACTGGCAGAGACTATGTTGTACACCCCAGCAGCTGGCGAGCCACCCCATCTGCCCACTCCATAGCACAGAGGAGACCCCTCCTGCAGCCTGCCCCTTCGGAGCTTGCAGAGAAGGGCACAGTCGACTGGATGGTTGCTAGGTCCGCCTACAGAGAGTTTGCTCAGCACAGTCCATACGGCTATTGTGACACAGACCTCTACACAGACGGCATCCCCTACCCACGGGGTAACACACAGTGCCAGCACTACTACTCCCTCCAGGACCCTGCTGAGGATCATGTCTGGTGCGGGCGCTCTTTCTGGGCCAACCCGCCCTTCATCAACTCCATCATCCAAAGGATGTTGATGAAGATGCTAGAGGACTTCTGGTTAGACCCTAATAACACCTCATACACGGTGTGTCTCCGGAAGTCACCATCTGCAGCCTGGTGGCCACTCACCTATCACTTTCAGGAGATAGCCACCATCCCAGCAGGCACACCCGGCTTCTTCTCCCGCCCTCGCGCTGGTACCTACTCCCCCCAGGACCTCACAGATACAGGAGAGGAGGGCGGTGCTGACCGTGTCTTCATCCAGGGGGCTCCGTTCGACACCATCATCCTTTTCAAGGATGCCACCACAGTCCCCAGGATTGACCCTCATCAGTACCTCCATGCCTGTCTGGGCCACTACTCACACCCGTACATTGCTCACCTCTTCTCACAGGGGCTTCAGTTTGCAGTACCCAGACGACACCTCTCCATGAAGACACTCAGGACTATCCTGTCAGGCTGCGGGTGTGCTCATTGCAACACCTGGAATGCCAAACGCCCCGAGGACCCTTTAATGTATTTGACAGAGCCAACCGCAGACCACCTCCGGCTTTGCCAGCCAACCACCGGCCTGTCAAATGGGAACAGTCCAAGCCATTTCAGCACATATTTGCTGACATTTGGGGCCCATGCAAACCCCCTGGCTACGACGAGTCAGTCTTCATCAGTGCCTTTAAGTGCCCCGTCACTAAAAAGGCCTTCGGATATGCCTCACCTTCTAAGGGAGGCCAACACTTCCACCTCCAGACTGCCCTTGATGACATTCAGTCCCACGGCTTCACACCAGAGACCATCACTTTCCACACAGACTGTGCCACAGAGTACACATCGGAGGAGATGCAGACACTGCTCCGACAGTACCGCATGCGTCATGAGACCGGTCCGCCATACATGCACGAGTTCCAGGCTCAGATTGAGGTGCTCTGGAGAGACATGCAGAAGATCATGAACAGCACCATGCGCACATATGATGCCCCGCTGTACACATGGCATCTTGCTGCACTCCATGGCATTAACACAGTCCTCAATGTTATGCCTAACAAGCACATTGGAATGGACACACCTCATCTCAGATACACCGGCCGTCACTTCGACTACACCGAGCTCCGGCCCTTCTGGTCCGAGTGCAATGTCTGGCAGGACCCCGCACAGCGCTCTAAGGCAGGAGCTAAAGCTGACACTTCGGCTAAGCTACAGCCTAAGAGCAAGCCATACCGCTATGTCGGGAATCTCACACCAGGCAACTATCTATGCCTTGATACAGTGAAAGGAAAACTCAAGGCTCTCTCTAGGCCTACGTTTGTCTCTGACCCTGCTCTCATGGCTAAGACACTTGCCAACACGCACAACACTCTGGTTGATCCCGCCTCCACAGCTATCTTCACAAAGAAGCTGTACCCCATCCGACGCCCCACAGCCCTCTCCTCCCCCGACATCCTCGAGCTTGCATGCAGCACCCACGAGTCAGAGACCTTTGCCTATGTCAAGGTCCAGTGTGCTAAACTCAGACATCCAGTCTGGGTAAAGCTCATACACTATCTTCAACTGGCCAAGAGCCACTATGCCACTCTCATCAGCTTTCTCAAGCACAGACACAAACATGGGGCACCTAATGTCTTTTACCCGTGTTTTGCTATGTGCTCGGCTAAGCCAGCTTACGGACAGAAGTATCACCCTGCAGTCATCGTGTCTGTAGACCATAAGCCTCAGGTCCAGCACAGATACCAGGTGTACTTCGACTCTGCGGACTCACACTCCACCCAGTATGCAGACACCGATGCTGTCATCATCTCCCCAGACCAGAAGGTCATGCTCCTTGCCCTCAGAGACGCAGACTCAGACCCCGCAGACTTCCCGAGTGATGCCTTCATGGACGAGCCAGACCCTGCCACATACAGACAGGCTCAGCTCAGCCCTAATTACAGACAGTGGCACAAAGCCATTCCGTCAGAGATTGACGGCATACAGTACTTCAGCCAGACAGGGCCGATCCAGTCACCGCCTTCCCCCCAGGCTCCACCGTCCTCCCCAGTAAGTTTGTCTTTAAGCTCAAGAAGCTGACAGACGGCTCCCTTGACAAGTTCAAGGCCAGATGCACCACGCTCGTGTGTCACGGTCCGTCCGCCAGCTTAAACTCAATTATCTTTCAGTTTAATCCGACTTTAGCCGAACCGAAACCCTGTCTCACTGCCTATCATTTTCCAGTGCAAGCATATATATATATATATATATATATATTATTATTATATTATATTATATTATGCGCTTTCACATCACATATATTCAGAAATTCGGTAATTACCGGAATATCCAAGTACACTAGATATCAGAAAGTCCCGTACTCGTGTGGATAAACTGTATAAGATAAATAAACCCTAAGCTAGATATACCCGGAACGGTCTCGGACGGTCTCGAAGTCTAGCCTACCTGTGACACCGCGTGTGTCACAGTACGAACCTACAGATCAGTCAGCAGTCCAGTGTTGGTCCTAGGGATCTGTCATAGGGGCCTGACCGGGACTCCCAGTCAGGGCTGCCTATACAGATTTCAGCACACCACCCCAGCACTGTGGGTGGTGACTGACTAGGAGAGTCAGAAAATGTAAGATGTAAGTGTCAGGGCAGAAGCTAGGTGACAAGTCTAACTGCCAATCCAACTGTGCTATTCTGATACACAAATTGGAAACCTCTAGGTAGCACGTGAGCAGAAACATACGGGCAATTAAGGCACCGCTAAACAAGTGAAAGGAACCGTGCTAGCAAGTCAGTTTGAAGAATATAAAGTAGTCAAAGCAAAACATAAACCGGATTGAAGAAGTCTTTGAGGTCACATGAGTTCTGCACACCACCATGTTGGTGTGCCTCCAGAGTGAGCAAGAAGTCAATCGACAGTACCAAAGTAGTCAGCGGTGGCCTCGCGGAAGTCCATCCCATAATAGGAAGTAAAGAAGCCAGCACCGTAGTAGTGCTCCACATCCAGAGGTCCGCTCTCATGTAATGCCATACCGTAATAAAACGCCATGCCGAAGCCCAAATCCGCTTGAGCTAAATCCTGAAATGCTAGAAAGCTCAGTCTGTCAGGAGGCTCGGGCGGCTGAAGCTGTGGCACATCGTCAGTCAACAAGAGACCCTGAGCCGGCATCACGGATTCAACAAAATCATTCGTAAAGTAAAATGACGGAGTCTCCCAATCGAGATCACCACCAGGCGAAGGCATCTCCGTAGCCGGTGCACATGCCGACACAGCAGAAGCTGCGGAAGCCGAAACAGCTACACCTGCAAAAGAAATGCGTAGGAGAGAAAGCACCGCGAGAGCGCCGATTGCCGGCGTGCCAAAGCCGAAAGGCGGCACACCGCACCCGATAGCCTTGGCCGGAGCTCGCGGCTTCACCGCGAAAGTACCGTCGGCGAAATCTTCGTAGTCGTCCGTGTCATAGCCTGTCAAGTCAGTCGGGTGGACGGCGGCGTGATTAACCGTCTGCACGAAGCCTCCGAACTCACCGCATGTCGCCTCCGTGGTGGTCACCCGCGCCGATTGAGTTGGCGCGGGCTCCACATCCTCCACCTGCGAAACAGGCATAACAGGGGCCGGCACGGCGGACGCCGATGCCGCCGCACCACCTGCCGGAACCTGCCCCTCCGGTGTGATCCCCACCGCAACGGCAGGGCCACACACCAGAGCCGACGCATGCCCCTCCGCTCCGCTCCCAGGAATGAAAGATGCGTGGGTAAAATGTACCTTGTCTTGGGCGGCCTGAACCTCAGAGGTGAGGGCATCAAGCCGCCGCAAGATGTCCTCGTCGTCGGTCCCGCCTGAAGGCGGAGGCGGCACGGAGAAACCGTAGGCCGCCACGTCGATCCCACCGACGCCGTCCGTGGAGAGCACCGCGGGCGGACCATACGCCAACGCCGCATGCGAGAAGGCCTCCGGTCCAATGTCTGCCGCGTCCTGGAAGACCTGCACGAGTGCCAGTGCGTGCAGGCCCTCCGCGTCCTCCTGCTCAATGGGAATGCAGAAAGCCGCGGCCGTGGCTGGCGAGTGTTGGCGACCGCCAAGCGGGCAGTCGCGGTACGGGTGATACACCTCACCTTTACCGGCCTTGCGGCAGCGGTGGCACAGCGGCTTGGCCTTCATGCTGTCGCGGTCGAAGCCGACCGCGGGGGGGTTGCCCGCACCCACGCGAAACCCCCTCGGATGCTGCTTCCCCCGATGCTGCGGCTGCGGCTGCTGTCCCCCGCCCGCACGGCCACCTCGCACCAAGGCCTTCAAGGCCGCAATCTCCTCGAGGAGTACCGTGTACTCCGACGACGTGACCAGAGCGGAGGGCTTACCGTCCATTCCCAGCACCTGCTTCTCACGTGCTGCCGCCCCCTCGTCCGACTGTGCCCATGCCTGAAAGATGGCCACGACGAGAGCCTGAAGCGAGCGGAGAGTGACCCCGCCGAGGTCACCCGCAAGCGGATAACGCACCTTCACCGCCGCGTAGAAGATCGGGTCGAGGCGGTTGTACAGTGAGAGCTTGCGGGTCTCGTCGGTGGGCCGCCAGTCAGGAGCGCGGTTATCCCGCACCAGACGTTGCTCACGAGCCAAGATCGGCTGCGGGTCAACGCCCGCGGGATAGCGAAGAGCCGCGTGCTCCTGCTGGTGGCTCTCGCGTAGGGCTGCCGGTACGCTCCCCTTGATCAGGGTAGATATCTTCCGCGGAGGTGACTCGGCCCGCATTGGGAATTTACTTCGGCCACATTTCGGCCCGTCTCGGCCCGAAATTTTAATTTTAAGTATGACAATTTGTCAAAAATCGATAAAATTTTGGAAATTTATCGATTTTCCCCTCAATGGACTCGGCCCATCCGCAACTTTTCCTTCGGCCCGCCTTCGGCCCGGGCCTCCGTGACACGGCCCCGGGCCGGCCAATCCCAGGAAGATATCTTCCCTGCCCTTGATGATGTCGATGAGAGCCCGACGTCCATCTCGGTCAGCCGAAGAGTCCGTACCCCGAAGCCAGGTGTCAGCCACAGACGGTTCCGCTCCACGACGAGGGCCAAGACGTCATAGAGGAGTCCATTAACCTTCTCGATAACCAGAGAGGTGGGGTCGCCGAGGTCAAAGGGGGCCAAGTCCAGCCCAGCGGACTCAAACTCGGTCCGAAGCTGCACCACCAACTCGGAGAGGCGGTCGGTGTCGTCAGTACCACGATAATGTTGTTTCTTGGAACCAAGGATATCCTCGTGGATACCCTTGGCCCAAGCCCGATGCAAGCGCCCCTTGTACACCGCGTCAACCGTGGCATGTTGGTCGACCAGGTGCTTCCGCAACGCGACAACAGCGTCGGTGTTGCTGGAAGCAACAGGGGGCACCACAGGTGGGGTGCTAGCGGTCGGAGTGTCCCGAACCGCATCCAAAAGCCGTATTGAGGCGTCCAAATCGGAGTCCCTCAATAGGCGTTTGCGAGCTCGTGTAGATGCTGCCATACTGTAGAAAGCCAGAGAAAAGATGATGCGCGGCTGCACGTTTGGGTGTTGTGGCGGAAATGGAGGGTAGGCGTAACGGCGGAACGTGCGGAGAGGCGAAACAAGCGTGGGGCACTTGCAAATGTCGTCGTGGTCAAAGGTGTCCGGAGCACCAGCCCAAAGTACGTAAACCAGCGGGATCAGGGCAGGTAAGATAACGTAAATGAACATTGCCAAAACCGAGCAATAGCAACGCGCGGTGCCCATGACTCGCAGCCGCAAAAAAGACGTCTACCGTAAAGCCATGTCCCAAATCCTAGTCGCACCCAAACGCGCAAGTGCGCACCACCTCTTCAAGCGGCTGCTTAGCCAATCATGGCCAAGATAGCAAGTGGAATGAAAACGTGGATGGGGCCACGACCTACCGGAATATCCAAGTACACTAGATATCAGAAAGTCCCGTACTCGTGTGGATAAACTGTATAAGATAAATAAACCCTAAGCTAGATATACCCGGAACGGTCTCGGACGGTCTCGAAGTCTAGCCTACCTGTGACACCGCGTGTGTCACAGTACGAACCTACAGATCAGTCAGCAGTCCAATGTTGGTCCTAGGGATCTGTCATAGGGGCCTGACCGGGACTCCCAGTCAGGACTGCCTATACAGATTTCAGCAGTTATTAAGCCAGTGTTAAGGACCATCCGACGGCCCGAACATCCTATAAAATTCTTATTTTCGGGGATCCTTATTTTCCGTGGAGCACCCGTACCTGTAATGTTTACTCTGGGCAAGGGGCATAAAATATAAACTGTTTATATTCTATGCCCCTTGACTCTGGGGAGGGGGGGAGGCAGCAGGTAAATTAATTTAAGTCAGCGTCAGTCGCCCCCGTATCATACGTATGGACACGCGTATGCAGGCTTTGCCGTATGATTATGATACGCCTGGATACGGGTATTCTGCGAATGAGCAATGACCGGGATTCCGGTACTCGTGAAGGTCTCGGCCAGTTCTCTAAACCGGTTCCTAAATGCCCGTGACATGACCCGGTTGTGATGTGTTGTAATTGGGATCAGGCCGTGACATTGGCATTTAGGAACCGGTTTAGAGGACTGGCCGAGACCTTCACGCGTACGGGATTCCGGGAAATCTCCCTCAAAATTGCCGATTTTTCATTTTTTTGTGTCGTGTCGTTGTGCGAGAAATTCGACCACTTTGCACTTCTGGGACCGTAACATGCGCGGGTGGACAATACCGAATACGGCTCACGTAAGTAGTATCTCAGACCATCGCCGGGTGGGAACCTCTGCTCCTTATGATTTGGAAACGGACCAAATTACCTTACTTACTTACCTACCTCTGACCTTTATAATCTTGGCACCAAGTAAATTACCTTACTTACTTACATAGTCAATCAGCAGCAGCAGCAGCAGCAGCAGCAGCAACAGCAGCAGCAGCAGCAAAGCTCGAATCCCAACGGACGACGCAGTCGAATTTTCGATCGCACGATCACCAGACGCCAACGATGACAGTGCCACTGCAGTCGCATACATTTATCGCGACGCCACCCACGCGTTATGGCATGGCATGCTGGGAAGCAAAAAGCAAAGCACTGTCGCGCACATGATCCTGCGGTCATATGATGTAATGGCGATATCCATGTTAACATCGCATGGTAATTAATCGCGCTGTCCAAAAAGATCGACGCCTAGTGGAGATCGCATATTTGTGATCGACAGCGCCTAGGACTTAGTCAATCAGCAGCAGCAGCAGCAGCAGCAGCAGCAGCAGCAGCAGCAGCAGCAGCAGCAGCAGCAGCAGCAGCAGCAGCAGCAAAGCGCGAATCCCAACTACGGGCGACGCAGTCGAATTTTCGATCTCACGATCGCCAGGCGCCAACGATGACAGTGCCACTGCAGTCGCGTACATTTATCGCGACGCCACCCACGCGTTATGGCATGGCATGCTGGGAAGCAAAAAGCAAAGCGCTGTCGCGCACATGATCCTACGGTCAGATAGTGTAATGGCGAAAATGATTTAAACATCGCATGGCCGACGCGATGTTCGGAAATCAGATAGATTCGCTTTTACATTGCATAGCAGACGCGAAGATCGAGAAATGTCAAATCATTAATGGAATGGCAGACTCGATGTTCATGTTCGGATCTCTCGAGTGCGCCACGTCGGCAAGATAAATAATCCCATCGACCGTCAGATGCGCCTAGTGGAGATCTTAATTTAAGATCGACCGGGCCTAGTACTTACCTTACTTAATCAGCAGCAGCAGCAAAGCGCGAATCCCAACGGGCGACACGGACAAACTTTCGATCTCACGGATGCTAGACGCTAACGATGACAGTGCCACCGCAGTCGCGTACATTTACCGCGACGCCACCCACGCGTCTTTGAATATAGCATGACTAACACGGGACCCATAACCTCTGCTCCTTATGATTTGGAACCGGGCCAAATTACCTTACTTACTTACTTACTTACTTACTTAATCAGCAGCAGCAAAGCGTGAATCCCAACGGGCGACACGGACAAACTTCCGATCTCACGGACGCCAGACGCTAACGATGACAGTGCCACTGCAGTCGCGTACATGTACCACGACGCCACCCACGCGTTATGGCATGGCATGTTGGGATGCAAAAAGCGAAGCACTGTCGTGCACATGATCCTACGGTCAGATGGCCTAGTGGAGATCTCTTTTTGAGATCGATCCGCCTAGTATTCATACGAGATCCCACGCCAGTTGTTCCTTCAGTCGAAGTTCTGGACTGAAGTTCTTGTCTTGTAAAATGGCTCTCGTTCCAGCAACTACTCCTGGTGAAGTGATTTGCATGGTGTGCCCGAAAGTAGTTTCCTCCTTGCCTTGCAGTGAGAAAAAACGGCTGGCCACTACCTGCAAGAGTTTCTACCTTGCATGCAACGTAAATGAGACGGTGCCTTGTGGCAAGCCAGGCTGCAGCACCCCTGTCTGCCTCATGAGCCAGACTTTATCGCTTGTAGACGATCCAGCCAGCGAAGAACATATTGTTATGTTTCTGCGAACGATCTCAAATCGAATAGAATATCTCCAGATGCTTCAGGAGCATGACTACGGCTACTATGACGTGGACTATAGCGCAACCGATTGTGAAGACTCTGATTCTGACGCCGAGTTCGCAGAAGAATTCGGAGATCGCGTTGACGCATACAGCTATTCAACCATTCAAGACGATAACGGCAAGCATCACGCGTTGTGTGTGTTTTGTTGGCGTGCTCTTTGCGTTGGCAGGCTCGCCGTTTTATTCGTCTGGGAGTGAGGACGCTTACTTTCTTCTCGAAGAACCAACACGCGCTTCCAGCTGAAGCACGGTTCTTCCGCAGGCGCCACTATATGGGAGGAACCGCTCTGGACTTCCTACGAAGAAGCGAAGCAAAACGAAAGTGGAGACTCTGTTGAATTCCGCACCCTCTCTCTTCCCGGTAAGCCAACGGATGTTATTATCACGTAGCAAGTGCCTCAAACATGGCAAGCTGCAATCAAGAGACTCGCAAGCACAACGGCATTTTAGTTGTCAAGCACACGTTGTTCGCAAACCATATGGAACTATTTCACACTCGTCAGAGCCGAGCGAGTACTTCGAACCACCTAAATACGATTTACAACTGTGCTTCGAGTTCAGTGCAAGGACAGGCGCTCGCAGCAGCATGCGCAGCGTACACCCGATCAGAGAGCAGGCTTCGCACCAGGCTCGCGCCTTCCAGCACATTGTGCTCCATCCAGGGCTGTCTGGCCCCAGCAAGCTGTGACACCTGTCAGGGAGCGTGGTCCACCCAGGGCTGTCTGGCCCCAGCAAGCTGTGACACCTGTCAGGGAGCGTGGTCCACCCAGGGCTGTCTGGCCCCAGCAAGCTGTGACAACTGCGTATCCTTACTTTCTTGACTCGGTTTCAGTCCGAGGTTCTGAGGTTAGTGGTCCCCTTTCGCGACCATGGGGAAAACTTTCTCCTTACAATAGATCCTGCCTTACAGAAGATCTCGTAGAGGGCATCCCAGAGACGCAGAAGAGTGCGATGGCAACTTGAACCGGGCGTCATGCGGGCAAGCGTTACACGCAGAGAAGGCTGGGCGAGTCTCCAGAGCTTCGTCAGCCCGTGCATGAGTGTGCGTATGCGGTTGCGCAATGTCGGCTGAAGGGATGTCTATCCTTTCCCGGGCTTTATCAGGCCGTGTCTGAGGGCGCCGGTGCGGTTGCAGAGGGCCCTCGAGGGATGCACCTTTTGTATTTAGAACTTCGTCGGGCGACCGCAAACTGGGCCGATAACTACCTCCTGCCACAGCTACAACCGCATCACGTGAGGATCCACGTGGGGTACAGTCTGCCGTCCGTGCTCCCTTTAATTGAGTGGCTGGACTCTAGGGCGTTACAAATTCGGGCGCTTTCCTTTGCAGAAGAGCTCGAATCAGAGCCTCTTCGAGGCGAGCCTCCCCTTTGGCGCATCGGGTCGCTGGCTGCTGCAGACCCGGGCACTGGCGCCGCGGCGCTGCAGTCCCTCGACCTCGACTACAGCGTCCCGAACAACTTCCTGCCGATAGAACACGAGCTTGGGGCGATCGCTGCAGTATGCCCTTGACCTCTATTACCGTTGCTTTCACCGCGTTTCATCCTGCCCTAACGCTGTGAACCGGTTGCCGAAGACTGTTATTGGTACGGTACATAAACGGCAGTCACATACTCAAACGCGGAACCGCAGATGACTTTTGTGACTGCTTTATTCCTACTTGGGGGATCAGTCTCTTGAAATCACGAGTCTTTCACGAGTGGGCTGGTAACGTTCAATAGGCTCGCATGATCAAGCCGCCCGAACTTTGCCTTCGGCTTCAGGCTTTCAGCGTTGTGGCACCTGTGGCGACGTAAGCACAGGATTGTGCACATCACGGGATCGTGCACTTGTGGGAGCACGGAATCGTGCACACCGCGGGACATTCTACAAGGGCGTCGGTTTGTGCACACAACGGGGATCACAACGGGGATTGCACAGGACCAGTTAGGCTCCACCTAGGGGATCCAAGGGGAGTATGAAATCCAGCACATCGCGGGGGTCCTGGAGATATCAGGAGTTCCGCGATTGCAGGCAGTTGCTCCATCACGGTTGGTGTGTGGTCTATGTTAACTAACGAGCCATTTGGAACTGTGCGGGTGGGGGCGGAGGGAGGAGTGCTCAAACCAGTTGTGCCCAAACCTGTGGGACTTCAGGATTGCCCATCTAGCCAATATCAATATAAGTGCCCTAACGCGTGTGTTATCTCAGCTCCCACGGCTTCGACGTTTAGACTTAGGCCACGGCAACAACAGGCCTCTTGGGAGACCGCTGCTGACGCTCTTGGGAGACCGCCCAGACCTCTTACCGGAGTTGAAGGTGTTGGTCATATTCAACTCCATGATTTTAAGGAAATGGATTGAAGAGATGCTCAGCAAGGGTTCACAGCTGAGGTGGTTTCGAACTGATCCTGAAAGCATTGGCGGGGTTTCGATAGAACTAAGAATGTTAGAGATGATGATGCTGGAGCCACACAACTGCAATTTAGTATATCACAAGGTTCCTGGCATGTGTTGGTAAGAGACCGATATTTTCTTGTCCGTCTTATGCCATGGGTACACAAAGGGGATAGTGCAATTTTACAATCAATCCGAGAGTTGATCTGCGACGAGAATCTTCACCTGATAAGACAATATATTATACAGGATACTATAGCAGGCTAAAGCTTGTGGAAGGCTGCGCTATAAACTTATACCATCTGTGCACTGTTCGCATAGCCTAGAATATAGTGCTCGTGTAAATTGTGCTTTGCTAGCGATGAAAATAGATACTGCCATGAATTATTGTAATGCAGCAGCTGTATCCTTTCCCCACTCGATCGTCAACGAAGCCTAGATTTAATAGAGCCCTGTAGATCTCTGATCGATCCTGAGTTTTGCAACTGCAGGATTCATGTCGTGAGCTGCCTCCTGTCTGCCTGCCTGCCTGCCTGCCTGCTGATATTGTTATTGCAGCCGAATGCCCGAACACATGTAGCAAGCTGCTAATGCAGCAGCAGCTGAAACATATTTATATGTATTACTTCTCTGACAAGCAAAAGCACATTCAAAGACAACTTTAAGTACAATATACATAAATGCTGGAATACAGAAGGAGATTTATCATAAGGTTGGATTGGCGGAGTAATTGAAGCTGACGTGGCACATCGGGTCGATGGTGGGTCGGCAACGGCTGTGTCACTGCCCTCCCTTGTTGGCAGGGGAGTGGGGACACACATCACAAAAATATCGATGACTCTTCAAATGTTCAAGGATTTTTCTCACTAAAATCAAACAAGATAACCAAAGACGATGGCCCGCCATTGACGGCAAGCCCTGTTTGCACCGATTATTGATGAATATTGTGTGCTCCGCCATTAAACAATGCCACGCGAATAACTTGAGCAAGGGGTATGTGGGTCCAACCCCTGCTGTCAACTTGTCATGTAGCTACCTCAGATCCCACCGCACAAGTTTCGTTGGCGACGACCGGTTTTATTAACCGGTTCACCTCTACTAACACCCGCGTTCGAGTCGCCTGGGGCATTATTCGATAGCGTCGCCCGGAGCTGTTCTATCCAAATTCGCAAATTGTGGGCGTTTGCTTGGTCTGACCAAACTGCACACGGTGCGTGCTCTTTCGGTCGATGTCCACGAGGGTGATCTCATATGCGGTCCACTCCACGTCACTTGATAAGTAGTCTGCCGCACACAATTTCAGTTTTGACGACTTCCACAGTCGTCAGCATACCTCCACCCCCGCATGTACGCTAAGTCGTGATAGTCAGCATCCCCCCCCCCGTTTTATTTATCGTTGGTGGCATTGCAATATAGGGATGAAGCCTTGCGAAATAGTCCGCCCCGCCTCGCAACCTTGCCACATACCAAACCTGGGATTCGATAGCTGCACTGCTTTGAAGATAGACATGATGACATGCTGTCCTCCAACAAGGGGGCAACCCTCGCACGTTGTTATTGTCCTTGCAGTTTGCCCGTGCCACACCGCCTATCCCGCGCTGGATGATGGTAGCACTTAATTCGCGAGGTAATTGTAAATAAAACGCGAGGTCTTTTTATTTGTCGCATCGTGTGACAAAACTTATATTTTAGTGAGCGACAAAAATGAGTGTGGTTCTCATGATTGTCGCAGCTGCGACAGCAGTGAGTTCCACACTCAAGTCTGTCGCAAAAATTTACAGAAAATTATTATGGACGAACGATTTTTACTTACCGAATTCTGAAACAAAATAACCACAGTGCAAAAATACCCTGACAACTCAAATCTCGGTATATGGATAGTGGCAGACTTCAAAGGGAGTAAGGCATGCTTTCAGCAAAGCAAGCGAGCATCATGCACACACAAGCAGAGTACTAAAGTTTGATTTCGTTACAAGAAATGTGCAAATACAATTTTAAAAGAGTGAGCCATACATGGCGAATACAAAATAAGAAATGTCACAACAAAAAAGTTCAAGTACAAGGTTAAATATCAGCGCCTTCAAAATAGCTGGACGCTAAAAAGCTAAATCAAACAGACTCGGCAACAAGCATTTCGCCAGCGAGTGAACGAGGGGTTGCAAAAGACATCGACACCGCCGGGCTCTAATACAACCCGTCGGCCTACAAGAAGTGCTCCGCGATGAGTACCTCTGAGAGCAGGTACCTCTGAGAGCAGGTACAAGTACCGCCAGCAGCGTAAATGGCGGCATCACACATAGCGCAACAACAAACCCGACTGTAAGAAGAAGAAGCGCTGCTCAGCAACGGGATGTTAAACAGACACCCAAACCGACGGGCTGCATAGAAGCCCGCCGGTTTCCAATCATCCCTACTATGAAACAAAATAACGGATTGAACTGCGGATGCAGCTGATGCGAGGGCAGCGCAAGATGCCCCCTCCTGGTCGTTCAACCCGCACAGTATAGCCAGCCCTATATTCGAGAAGTAGTCCTGATGCAAATAAAAAGGTTAGATATGAAAACGAACAGTACAGAGATCAGGGGACAGGAGCTGCATGATGCGGGCGCCGCAAACTGAAATCGTGAAGTGTACAGTTAATGTCGGAAACCAAGGTAGTAAATACCCCGGCTTGGTCGATCTCAATTTTGAGATCTCCGCTAGGCCTCTGGCCTGTAGATGTCTCAGGCCATCGATCATCTCATCGTTCGTTTATAATTTATTACAAAGGATCCAAACAGTGAACGTGGTATACAATCGGGTGGTAAACGTGTCTCTCGTTCTCGGTTACGAGCGGTCGCTCGATGAAAATGCGAAGTAAGACTGCTTAGATCGGTAAACCGTTAGATTAAACGTGGGAGCTTTCGCCCGAGACACACACCCTTGGCCTATAATATGCCTTATAGGGAGCATCAATTGCAATGAGAACTTGTGTGAAAAACACAATTTGTTATTCTGCTTACGACACATATTCAAGGTATGAATCAGATACTATCGCATCACTGATTGGCCGGTTACGCGCGAGACGGTCGATAAAATTAAGGTAGGACAGATGAGATCTGCAGAAAAAATTTCGAGAATTTCCACGACCTACATTTTGAGGGGCATTCCAGGCTGTGTGGCGTGTGGGGGAGTCGCTTTTTTTCCAGGAAACCTGTTTCGCTCCTTTAAGGGAAACGAAATGAAAAACAGCATATTTTTGGAAAAGCTGCGAAGCGTCGTTAATATAAACGAATCTTTTTGCGACACGACAAATACAAAGACCTCGCGATGAAGATGAGAGGCTACCCTGGATGATCGTCCTCCTCCGCCATACGCATATCCTTGAGATGACGGCAGCCACAAGCTGCAGTGGTTTCCCTTCGCATCAAACCGTAGCGAGTTGTTACCGGCTTTCGCTGTCCGAAACATCGCGGTTATCGGAGTTCTCTTGAATTTATTGGTGCACACCTCAATATATCGGTGTGCACTCCAAATAGCGATTTGGGACCTCTTTTAACCGCTTGTTCCAACCTTACGTAGTCATGCCATGCACGTTTTATTCCTGGACCATCAATAAAATAAGCGTGGTTATTACGTTGACGGCAGCGGATACGAATGCGATGACAACTATATGATATTATGTTATTGCAGCAGATCGGTCATTGATAATTCCCTAAGCTGCCTCACTGGACCACCTGCTGCAGGGCACTAAAGCTTTTCCGTTAAAGCCCCTCCACCTGCTCTACCACCCGAGCTACTCGAGTCATTCCCTCACCACCAAGCCTGCACTGAAAACAGTCACCCTTCTCCAGGCCTGCCTCAAAGCCTGGTCTCAAGAGAGCTTGTACACCCACCACACGTCCTGTGTTCTAAAAGGGGCTGGGAATGATACACGCAGCACCCAATTGCTTCCTTCTGACCTTGCGTGCCCGCAAACCCTCTACCCCCAGCAACATCACCTGAATGGGACTGACGCCCTTACGCTGGAGATCGTGCGTGTAAGGTACGGTCATGCGAAATGCGCTCCACAGTTGCACTGCAACTGCTGTTCTGCACTACCCCTACTTGCCGATAGTTTACCAACCGGTCGTCGCCCCCCTGACAACTGTTTTTCACTGTTAGTTCCGGCACGGCCATCAACCTCGCCTTGTGTGTGTCGTGGTGATGAGTTTAAAAATTTGTGTGCACAAATATGCAAATGAGAAAATAAGAAATAATACATCTAAATGTATACCAAACCACCTTGGATGCACACCTCCATCCATACATACCTAATCAATCAGCTGCTTGCGTCAATTATTTCGTGGGCTGCGCTATTTGGAATAAGATGCCAAAATACGCGACAAGTGGGCGCTTTGCCTTCAGACGAATGCTCCATCATTCCCCGAGTTCTCTGATGTTATTTGCAGCCGGCGTTGAAGATTCAAGAAGACTTGCTGCAAGCTCGGCTGGCTCACTGTGTAGTCCAGAAAATCCAGTGATCTTGAGGAATATGCTGCATCCAATGCTGTGAAAAGTACTGCTAAGCTGTTTAAATCTTGCTTGGGAATCTGGCAAAGCACCCCATGCAAGCAGCCTCATGACGCACTGTGGCACACGCCACCCCATGCAAGCAGCCTCGTGCCGCACTGTGGCACACGCC
>LGRX02019457.1:0-22038 GCA_001247695.2 Cymbomonas tetramitiformis | reverse complement strand
AGCTACCACCCGGACCCCTGTCTGATCTAAAGCCACATGCAAGCGTCTGTGCATCCTTTACATGCCGAGCATCCCGATAACACCTCCCTAGGCGCTGAGAATGATAAAATGCATTAGTTCCCCCGAAACTTGAGCATCCGCCATCTGACCACGTCGGCAGCCCCCCACCCTCAGACCCCAACACAATGGCACTGCAGTCTCAACCGGAGGTCCCTAGAGAGTGTGTGGATACTGATCTGTGCAGCGATCCCCAAGTGGTCAATATCCTAGCCCAAAACCTAAAACACAATTTGTGCGTGGATGCTAAGCATTGCGTCGACTTCTGGGAAATCCTATGGCCAGGGACGTAAAGCTTCAGCACACATTTCGGGACAAGTTGGGATTTCCCGAGTTATTTCGAGATTCAGGCTCTGTGCACGCACGCGCAATCTCGCCAGGGTTCACCATCCCAACTGAAACTTGAGTGCCAAGTACGATCACTGTAGCGCCACTGTCACGGTCATAACTACTGCCACCATCACAGTCACCGCCAGTGACAATCACAGGGGAGCGGATAAAGGAGCCTCCCAGCACCTGTCGGTGTGAGCAGCGAGGAGTCCCATGGCGGCCATGAGTGCAGATTGGGCGTGAACCAGGTGCACCGCGGACAGGCGTTGGACACGTGGCCGCCGCTTTGCCCATTCCTCCTCTCCCCATGATGGGCCCTCAGATCAGAGCAGCCAGAATGGTCCACCGGGCCGTAGCCACAGCAACCGCACTGCCGCGGGTCCGTCATGCCCTCTGCCAGCCCGTCCAGCTCCACCGCGCTCAGACGTGCCTCGTCGAAGGCGCGCCGGGACCCCTGCACCGCGCGCAGGCTCGTGGCCACCAAGCTGTACGTGACAGCCTGCGTGAGTAGGATGAGGGCGAAGGCGGAGCTCGCATCCGAGGGGTTCGTAATCGTAAAACCCTCGGTGAGGGATGCCCCCCGCACGGCGTCTAACCCTCGGGCAACCCACAGCACGGGCTCCCGGAGTAGATCGGCCGCCCATGGGGGCAAGAGCCCTGTCCATGTTGCGCTCGAGGTTGAAAACATTGACAGCAGCCACATGTTGAAGGCGAGCACGCATGGAATCGAGATTAGCGGCTGACTAGTCGCGAAAATTAGGAGCTTTAGGAATACTTCGCCGGCGAATTCCATGATAGGTAGGACGGTAGCCTTCAGGATGCGCTTGAGCCAGGCATGCAGCCGCTGCGCCAGCTTCCACGGGAGGGACACCCCCTGCGCGAGCGCCGCGAGGGCGGCTGTGAGGGCCCGGGACTGAAGCGGATCCGTGAGGCCGAAGAGCCGACACGTGGCGTGCAAGGAGAGGACAAGCGTGGACGCTCCCGCGGCCACTGAGGAGAACGTGAGCCCCGCGGCCAGGAGCAGGGCCGTTGGCGAGGTGTTCGCCTTGAGCACCGCCGGGAGCCCCGCCCCACACCACGCCGCCACGGTGGAGGTCGCGATGGGAAGTGCCCAGGGGGTGGCGAAGCCCCACAGCGGCTCGACGATACGGCGATAGAAGACCACGAGGGGCGGCAACTGCAAGACGTGCTGCACGAAGCGCTTGACCCGTGGCCAGAGCTCGGTGATCAGCGTATACGCGCCGCGGGCGAGATAGGTGAGGAATTTCCCGGCGCGTTTCAAGACTCGGGAAAGTGCGCGCCACGTGGCTTCGGGCGTGACCAAGAACGCAGCGCAGACCGCCGCAGCGCTGTATGTGATCCAAGCGCCACCGCCGTCTTGTAGGAGGCGTGCCGACGTGTATCGGAGGCACACCGCGGAGCTGAACAACACGTATCGGGCCCAGACCCATGAGGGTGGGTCGGGGAGGTCGATTCCGAACGTGCCAGCAAGGCCGTAGATGACGCCGGCGGGTATCTGGGCCATGGTAAAGATGCCTGTTTGCACCATCGGATAAGCCAAGAGGGGGGAGGGGGAATAAGCCAAGAGAGGAGAGGGGGAATATGGGAAGAGGAGCTGCGGGAGCTGTGCGACGCCATCCACCGCGTACGAGAGCGCCGCGAGGCCTGCCAAACGGCTCAAGCCCCAATTTTTTAAGAGAAAAGCAACGCTAGCGCCGATGAGGACCACCGAGCTGGTACCGATGAGCCCCCAGAACAGGCTGCCCTGGGTGAAGGCCCGCGTGGTGGACGTCGACAGCAGCCCGCAGGCGCCAAGCAGGGCCAAAGGGCGCGTCGCGAGACCAAGTGCATCTGCTGCCACTCCGTACAGTGCCTTTGGTGCGCCGACGACCAGATCGAAGAATAAACGACTTGAAGCATTTCCCATGACAGCACAAGGCCACTTTTGTTATTAGCCTGGATACACAACAACGCACGTCGAATCAGGATTTGAAGGGTGCGCGAGGACACATGGCTTTGCACGTTTCCCCATTTTGGGAACATGAGAGTTCCAACAATAAGGATTCGGGCATCTTATGTTGAATCTTTCAGGGACTTTGAGGGATAGTACGAGTGGAAAATTGAAGGGGAACGGCGACACTAAACGGGGAAGGGGAAACCTGCATTCGTACACCGTGCACAGGTGCTCATATCGATATGAGAACTCTTCGAGCACCGAAATCGCACTCACCTTTTGCTGCCGAAACTGGAATTTTCTTCCCTGCCTCTCTTATCTTGTTGATTTGACCCCTGTTCTTTGCAAATCACCTTATCCACCTTCGGCTTGACCTTCGACCTTTTGATGATACGGTCTCAGTTAGAGCTCTGAAATCTGTACCCGTGTCACCTTTAGTTAGCTGTTACGAGTTAGGCCCATACAGTACACAGTACAGTAGAGCTACGGTATCGATTTATATCATTATCATCGATTATGTTCCGAACGTTAGGCGAGACGCTCGCGCTCACTCAGGCCCGTCGCGTCGTTACTCTGGAACCCGAGTCTCCGGACCGAAATAGCGCGAATATTACTTAGGGTTTGTAACACAGATTGAGCTGATGGGCGTCCGGAGACTACAGACTTAGTTTTAAGTTTAGACGAGCTCCACAAGCACCAAGTAACGCAGCCCTCGAATCGAATCGCGGGAAGCCGCGCGAAGCGCGGCTCGTCTAAACTCTGGGGACGAGAGTAGGCCCGTCGTTAATCTCAAAACTGGTTTCCAGGGCCCTTCACAGCGGGTGCTGGAGTTGACATTCAGTCCGAGCTCAGTCATCAGAGTTGTCATCACCGACCCGTCATGACCGCAGTCATCACCGACTCGACCTGACCGCTGTCATCACCGATACGGCTCGACACCTCTGACTACTTCACTGACCTGATTGTCACCTCCTCTGATCGAGTTCGGTTGTCACATGAGACAGAGCACACTAGCTCATTTCGCATCACACTCAGCATACTAGAACTATATATATTATATCTTCTGTATGTTGAGGGAGATTCTGAGTGCGAAACCCTGAGCGTTGCAGTGCTTCCTGTTTGACCTGTCTGTTTTCTGACTGGGTCTTCTCGCAGGTTTGGCCCCACCACCGACCTAAGGCTAGGAGCCGATTATGGTCGGCTAAACGCTTAGGGAAGCGCCAAGGGGGCGCGCCAAGTAGGGATCATGGAAGTAAAGTAGGCAAGTAGTGGTGAGTGAGAGGAATCGTACGTTCCGTTTCAGCGTTTAAATTAGCTAGGAAAATCCTGGGACGGCCTGATCAACCGTAGGGACCCTGGCAATCTCGCGCGAGTACTCTTCAAAAACGCGGGACTGAACGACAAGCTCCTCCACGCCATCGCCACTGACTGCTAACTGTGTTGTTTTTGCATCACAGGCTTTCTTCCCCCTTCCCTTTTTGGCACCCTCTTGGTGCTCCTGTTGTGAATTTTGATTGCTTGATTGCTTGTTATTCCCTGTTAGGGATTGCTAGTGTTTACCTTGCTTGTAGTGCTTTTCTTCTTGATTATTTAGCATGTCATCTACTCCGTACGCCACACCGCCGGTACTGCCGAGACGCTTGCTGACACACACCCCAGGGGCGAGGAAACGTCAGCTTAAATTCGGTGCTTTAAATGGCACGCCCACGCCAGCGGATGCTCCGGACACGTCAGATTTATCCGTTTGCAACAACCTAGCATGGGAGCTTCTACGCAAGCCGGCGGAGTTCGATGCATTACTCAGCGTCATCAAAGGGAAATGCGTCGAGCCTGGAGAGTCTGCAAAGACCTGGAAGTTCACTAGCAACGAGAAGAATGCTCCTTTGCTTTTGGACATCCTGGTTGAGCAACTCGATTCCAGGCTCAGACTCGTTCACCCCAAGATGGCGTTGATGTTTGACTTGCAAAACCACAGTCTGGAGGTTCCGCAGAAAGCGAACCTCCTGCTGTTGGAATTGCTCCAGTCGCTCTGCGCAGGAGACGCTTTGCGTATCCTGCGCAAGGCTGACAGACTCTTTCCAGGGGATGAGAAGATCGCACTTGTTCATCTCGTGAGGCACGTTGTGCCCGATCACGAGGAGTTCAGCGCTGCGGACTTCCTATTCGCTGGTGACAGAGTAGACCTGAGGGCTGGCCAGGATCCAGCGGACTACATTGACGTGTTCCAGACATCCCTGGACACCATTGAGTCTGACTTGGGTCCTGGGTGCACCGTTGCTATCTCCGAGAAAGCACGGATTGCACTGTTTCTCCGTAGGATCTGTCCCGTCTTTTATAAGGCGGTGCATGATGCCTACACAGAGGCATCATGTGCATGATGCCTACACACCACACCTCAGCTTTATGCCTTCAGACTGGCCTTCATCTTCGGCAGCATCTTCAGTCTGAAGATGAGCCACTTCGATGTCTCCCAGGCCTTTATGAATGCTAAGCTGGATGTCCCAGTATGGGTATCATTTCCGGGTGGTTACACCTATCAGGGGTTCGGTGGTGCTTTACTGCACTATGCACTGTATGGCCTTAAGGTGGCTGGTGCTTCCTGGCAGAGACTGGTTAAGATATTCATGCTCAGCTTTATGTTCGGCGAGGTGACATTCAGGCAGTCCTCTCATGATGACTGCATATATTTCATCTACACTGATTTGGTTAAGGCCATGTGTGTAGTCTATGTGGATGACTTCATTCTGGTCGCCAGTACAGAGCTTGAGGATGCCTTCTGGGCAGCATTCAGAGCCAGGTTTCTGGCTAAGCATCTCGGAGAGGTCACCTCGGTTCTCCAGATGCGGGTCAGGCAGGATCAGATTGGTATCTACCTTTGCCAGTCCAGACAAATCAAGGACTTGATGGCCAACAACAACATCACAGCTCATTCCTACAGAACTCCTATGGACCCGAAGCTCATCATCAAGAAACCAGCAGATCCAGACCTGTTGCTGGACTTCGGGTTTAGGCTTAGTTATTATGGGCTCTGACTAGCCCCTAGCCCTAGTTTCGTGTCCGTGACATCCTAGCACTGTACTGTACAGTAGTACAGTACAGTAGTACAGTCATTGTTACTGTCTGGGTTTCCGAGAGCATAAAGCTCCGGCCAGACACTGTTTATGTGATTATCAGTTTCATGCTTAGCAAGCTTAGCCGGACAGCGTATCTGTCTTCCTCGCAGGTTATAGGCCGCACCGGCTTTCCGGTGATTCTGATGATGGCACAGCGCCTTGCTGTTGCCATGTTCGGCTAAGTAGGACGTAGGAGGGGTTGAGCGCCCACTTGGGCGGTGGTGAATTACGCTTGCGGTATGGCCTTCGTTAGCTTGGCAGTGATGGCGGCACGCATTGTGCTCGCCTTCGCTGCGCAGGAGATCAGCTGGTGACGGATTATTTTATTTTACAGAAGCATCGTCGCAGCGAGAGTTATTCTGTTTCGTGCGCCGCTGGCTCCGGCGAGGTCGTTCCACACGTGGCTGAATTTTGGCCGCTCTCATGGTTTCGCTTACGACCTGTGGATTTTGATCTGTCGACTGAGACTTCTACAAAGCATCTGGCCGCTGTGAGCGTTCTCTCACCATCCCCCTGTTCAGCTCAACCTTCTCCCCTGTCTCTCTATAATGGTTACCACAGCAAATAGAATGACGCGTTCACGCGTCCGTAGATTGGAGACGATTTTTGATGATGTCGGTGCACAGCACGCCGCAACTCCGCACACTCCGCAGCTGCCAGCTCCAACCACCGCAGCTGCGAGAGAGATTTTGGACAAGTGCAGACAGTTGGCTCGTGACAGTTTCGACAGGAAAGTCGCCAAAACCGTTGCCACTAAGATTCTGGGCGACAAATCGGAGCGCTTTGCAGGGACAGAGGCGGATGCTGTGGACATTTTTTCACAATTAATGCATGAGCTTCGCACGCAGTTTGTGCTTCAGTCGACGGCGTTTTCTCCCCTATTTGACTTGACTGACATGGCAGTTGAGGCGAGACATGAGGCAAATGAATTGTTGCTTTCGGCTCTGACATTTCTGGCTCGCCCTGGCTCGCCTGCCCGTGACTGGCTTGAGGCCTCTGGGTCCGACGTTCCTGGAGATGGCAAGCGCGCTGCCCTTGAGGTAGTGCGCATGCTCCAGGAACGTTCGGAACCCTTTGACTCTTTTGAGTTGCTGCTGGCGGTCCGCATCCCCAGCAGCAAGGATCCTGACCGTGGCATCCGTGAGTTCAATGGCCTGTTGAGGGACGTTCAGCGTTCCCACAACTTGCCGGAGGACGCGGTGAAGCGGCAGTTTCTGAAGGCTCTCGGCAATTCGGCATTGTACCGTGACTTGGCTAATTCCTTGGCTCGGGCTGACCAGCGGCAAGGCGTGTCTCTTTTGACTATTCAGGCTCGTGTGCGGGAGCAGTTCCGCCACGGCCTGCAAGTCTCTGACACCCCTGTGTCTGCTCTGTCATTCGGCGATGGCGCGTCTGACCTGGCTGCGGCGTTGTCCAGTCTGCAGAAGCAGCTGGAGCGCATGCAACAGGACATTCGTGACCTGAAGCGGCAGAAGCGGGAAGGGCCTCCGCCTGCGGGCAAGCACCTTACCCGCTCTGCTGCTAAGCATCATCGTGCTGGTGTTAAGCCACTTGGCACCGCTCCTCTTGTCTCGTTTGACAAGAAGAGTGGTGCCTTCGTGCCCCACTGCAAGAATGCGGTGTGTGCACAAAGTGGTTTGAAGCACTGGCATGCTGAATGCCCCAACGGCGGTCTTCACTCTGCCCACTATTGTGGTGCGGTTGGGGACTACGAGTCTGACTGCTTGGCTGTTCGTTTCCAGCGTTTCTATGACGCGGGGGATGAGCACGCCTTCGAGTCGCTCTGCACGATGGAGGGTCGCCCAGAGGTGTGCGAGCTGTCGGCGCATTCCTTTGTGCCGGCTGAGCCCACATCTCTGAAGCACTTTCAGGATGCGGCGGCTTCCGCTCAGGATGCGGCAGCTGACGGTGACGGCGAGGCTCACTTCCCTCTGGCCACGTTCCACTCGGGTGCACGGGGTTCGATTCCGCCACCGCCTGCGGTTCGGGATCCCTCTGCACTCGTGGCTGGTGGTGTGCCTACGGCTCATGACCCGCCAGTGGCTATGCCTGGCTCTCTCGGCTTGCCCGGTTCTGTCCCATCGCTCCAGCTTGGCGACACCGCACCGGCTCCGCTGTTTGCTGGCATGACGATTGAGGCTTCTGACGTTGGCTCTGAAGGCTCTGACGACGGCCAAGGCTCTGACGATGGCTCTGACGGCGGGCAACAAGTGGCTTTTGACTCCTTCGGCACTCTTGAGCATGGCTCTGACAGGGGAGCATCGCCGGCAGCAGCTCAGGTGTACCGTCCGCGGGCTCCGCCGAGTTTTCTCCGGTGTGCATTAATGTCTTCGGTTCTCTGCTGTTCTCTGTTGGCCAGTGCTACGGCATCCCTGGTTGCCGTGGGCGGTGGTGACAGGGGCCTGGTTGAGCCCGGAGTCACCGTCCATCGGTCTACTGGGGGGATCTTTGCTTCAGATCCGCCACTTGGCTCTCTGGACATCCGTGATTGGCCGCCTGACGATCGAGTTCTTTCATCTCTTTCTTCAAAGTTCAAACCACCGTGGAAATCTACTTATCAGGATTCTTCAGTTGATTTACTCTCTGCTGTGAAGCCACCTTGCCCACTTGGGTCTGGTGGTGCTCAATTTCAAACAGACAGTCTGCAATTCACTTCGGGGTTGTTTTGTATTCACATCCCGACCGCTGAACTCGGCTCCGCTGACCAGCCTCAAAGTGGCTGAGTTTTCTTGCAATTCATCCTGGCAGCTTGATTAGCTTTAGCCCAGTGGTGGGATGACCGGGTCAAGACCCCGGCACCCAGCTAGAAGTGATCGGTTTCCACCGAAGTGAATGTTAGGTGTTTGTTTGTATCACGTGGCTGTATACCCTATACCTGCCTTGCTAGGTAGTCACACCCACGGGTGGTGTGCTGGACTTCGGGTTTAGGCTTAGTTATTATGGGCTCTGACTAGCCCCTAGCCTGACCCTGCTTCCGTTTCGTGTCCGTGACATCCTAGCACTGTACTGTACAGTAGTACAGTACAGTAGTACAGTCATTGTTACTGTCTGGGTTTCCGAGAGCATAAAGCTCCGGCCAGACACTGTTTATGTGATTATCAGTTTCATGCTTAGCAAGCTTAGCCGGACAGCGTATCTGTCTTCCTCGCACCTGTCCCTTGTCCCCAGTTACAGATCCATCCTCGGCTCACTGCTATGGCTGGCCCGTGGCTCACGACCTGACTGCTACTATCCTGTAATCTATCTGGCTCAGTTTGTATCATGCCCTTCTGAGGAGTCCATGAAGGCTCTTATCAGAATTGCGCAGTATATGGACAGCACGGCTCATTACTCTCTGGCATTCTACTATCCCGAGACTCCGGTCAAGGTCATCACCCTGTTCTGTTATTCAGATGCTGACCTGGCCAGGGACTTAGAGAATGATGCCCGGTCCTATTCTGGCTCCGTGATATTTCTGGCTGGTATGATCTTGCAGTGGCATTCAGGGAGGCAGACCATTACCGAGGTCTCCTCCACAGGGTCAGAGTATGTTGCAGCCAGTACGGCAGCCCAGCGGTTGGTATCATTGATGTTCATGCTCACTGAGATATTTGGCTCTATTACTCACCGTATTGATACCCAGCAGCCCCTTGATTCCGATCTTGACCATGCTATTCAGTACCTTGACAGAGCAGCCACAGATATTCACTTTGACATGCCTTCCCTCCAGACATCCTCAGTGCTCTGAAATCATGCGTAAAACATTTTTACGCATCTCGTTACAGCCAATATGTACACCCCTACATATTCCACACCTGCTATCTAGGGTGTTACACGAGATATGACTATGGTCGTCATGATTTTCTGATACCTTAATAGGTATAAAATCATAATATCAAATAAAATAGGGTCGAATTTTCAATTTTCAAATCTATCGCAAACGAATTTCACCCATTTTGGCCGTTTTTCGGCTTATTTATTGTTTTCCATAGTAATATATCTCTGTGTGTGTGTGTGAGCTGCAAAGTACAGAAGTACTGCATTTCACTTCACTTTTGCACATGACGATTTTCATGGCATAAAAGTGAATATTCTTGTATGTCAACATCTGTGGTTGATCATATCTGTGGGTTTTACTGATTTGAAACCCATGGAAGTAAATGCACTCCCTGATGATATTTAGGTATACCAACTATAAGCGGATTATCCACTTTAGTGATAATTTATCAACCTATGATATGTTTGAGCATATGACTGTGCTCTAAGAGTATATCAAAATGATATCTCTAAATTTCAAACATATCTGGACATAGCTTGATTATAATCAAAGCAGTTTAGCACAACACATATATATGTGTGTGTATGTCCACAACAACCTATGTCAGCTCAATATATGTATGTACTGATCTGGTTAGGTACATGCTTTTGTGCTGATCAATACTGAGTCAATTGTCAGAATGCAGTATAGTGATTGTTGTTGCTCCAGCGATGTGTGAGAGTGAATGGACTGTGCTCAACAGTTACCAGCTGTTGTAATGAGCACAGTATTCTGCCTTCGGGTCTGGAGATAACTCCATCCAGCCCTACAGTATGTTGTCTTATCCTGCTCCCATATGTATCGCCATGTTTGACATTCCACACGCACATGTGTTTGTGGAATGGTATCCATATTATCATGCACATGATAGACATTATAATTGATCAATTCACTCTGAGTCAGTGAATGTCAATATATACAGTAAATGTCAGTGTGTGTGCAATGTATAGTACTGCTGATTAGTACTTTTACCAGAGTGTGTGTGTTCACTTTACACACTTACAGGAAGGTGACTTCTGGTATTACAATATTCCCAGATAGTTATCATGCAGGATGGTGATCAGCATACCATGTACTGAATGAATCTAGCATGATATATATCAAGTTAAGGGTTATTGTAATCTTGATATAATCTCATTCACAATAATGAGTTGCTGGTTGATTTTACATGTAGCTCTGGTGAGTATTCCTTCCAGTAATCCACCATAGAACGGTATGTGATCCGAAGAGCATCTCGGCTCCACCGGGACATAACGAGCTAATTATGATGTTAAGACTACTTTCAGGCACCTTATGCTAACACGAGTTCTAATATAATCTAGCATGCACTGCAATGTGCTTGTGGACTGTTCAATACATTGCAAATGATGCTAATGTTCCAGTTGCTAACGTGATCAAACTGGTATATAGATCAAGCTGTTTTGGTGATGCATGCACAACTTACAATATTGCAGTCACTCAGTATAGAATGTATACATGGTGTAATGCGGCATGTACTCATGTGCTGCATGTTGGTGTATGCCAGGGCTCTATATCGGTTTGGTTTTTCGGTATCGATACAATCCGATATCCGAAAAACGGTATCGATAATCGGCACAATCGATAAATAATCGATTACTTGGACATTTATATGTAATTTGTTATAAATTAAATATGGAACACCAAAACCAGCACAATCGATAGTCAGACATTGCAATCCGATAATCGGCGATAAATACGATATATCGATAGTATCGGTTATCGGAAATATCGATATAGAGCCTTGGTGTATGCTGCATATACTCATGTGTTGCATGTTGATGTATAATGCGATCATTGCAAGCTCAGTATACATATCTCTTGCACACTATATTGCAAATAAGCATACAAATACTGATGGTTTGAAATATTTCTGCAGTCATCAATATATGGTGTGAAATGCTGCAGTATAGTAATCATGTGTCCATCATGCGTCCATCCAAAATATCCCTGCGAGTATACAATTATTCTGCAGAGGATATTGACGCGCGTAACATGGCATATGTACGGATGGCGGACACTGTAGACATGTGCATGTCTCGCTGCATGTAGATACATCAGGAATCATGCGCCCTAAAATCGTGCGTTTATTGCATCCGATGAAATCATGACAGGTGCACATCGCGCTGACGAGCTAAAAATCATCGTACGAGCGGATTATTGTGTACGGTTCAAGCAGATCATTTGCGAAAATCGATGTTGCCAATTATTTCACAAAGTATCTCATTGTCGCCGGTGTATTGTCGCATAAATGAATGCGATCGCGCTGTTTAACGAAATTTCGTACGTCCAGTCGCAGTTGATGCGAATCATACGTACTGACGGTCATTTTTCACTAGCGCATCTGCATCTCGCATACCGTGACAATCCTGCGAATTTTGACATCATATGTATACGATCCGTACACTGTGCGCACACCTTGTCGCTTATAGTATTAAGACGATTTCTCTGCGAATGCTGTCAGCTGCGAATATGTTCGCGATGATAAATCCTCGCGCAATCCGTATGCTGTCGATATTCGAGCGTATTTTATTATTCGGTTTGCAGATATCCAGTATAACTGCGAGCGCTGTCGCTTGTATGCGCGAACCTGCAACCTGCGAACAATACAATATATACGATATCTAACGCTGCACTCACTTGAGTTCTCGTTCTCGTGCCTTGACGAGTTTAGAATACCATCTATTAGGGCTGATAAGTGAGCCCTCAGTATATCATATAAAATAATAGTAAACGCTGTGTTATAGGACGGTAACACACGCGTAAGATAATAGCGGGGATGAGTGCAGACTTCTGTGCTGGAATTGACACTACGACTAGTTCGTACAGTCTAGTGTCATTCCTGTATGTCATCTTCGGTGGTCAGCCTGTGTCACTCATCTCGGGTATATATCGTTCTTATATCCGAGTTTAGTGATCCGTTGTTTCACCGTCGGCAGCGGGTCCCCACTGCCTGAGCTGCTGTTTCCAGCAGGTTATGGTCCCTCTCACGTTCGCGTGAACTGAATTTTAGCGTAGAATTTTATTTTATTTCCGCCCTATCTTTCGGTTGAGCGTCTCCACGCCTTGTGGGACGCTTTAGAGCAAATTCTGCGTATTTTCTGGAGGCGGCTGCTTACGGCTTTGGGTTATTTCGACGGGGTGGACTCCTACGATTTTTGTTACGTTATTTCATTGTTAGATCTCGTTTTCTTCGATGGATTCGCAGCAGATTTCTTCGAGTGAGGAGCTTACAGCTCTTTTGACATCTATTGACTCTGGTTTTGAGAGAGTTCTTTCTCTCAAGCGGTCTCAGCTTATTTCTCTGTGCTCTTCTTTGCACACAGCTGTTTCGCATTTTCGTACGCCGCAGATTTCTCCGCAGATTTTGACCGCAGATCCGCCGATTATTTTGGAGATCGTTGTTTCTGAGAGCACACAGGTTGGTGGTGCTGGTTCCGATGATTTCGCGAGTTCTGCTGTTTCGCTGTGTGAGACAGGCGTTGGGGATGCGCCCGCAATTCTTTCCAAAAAATCAGTTTCCACTCAGATTTCGACCACGAGACCCTTGCCTAGTATTGCTATGGCAAGAGACATTGTGCCACAGGCCCCTCCTGTGCGCACAGAAGTTCATTACGTTCATGCGCCCCCTCTTGTGACGCCTCCCTATATGGGCTCTGGGACCAGCATTTTGAGGAGCGAGAAAGTAGTGATGAAGATGAATCGCAGTACCCCCTTGGGTATTACGATGACTCTGACAGTTGTGAAGAGGGAGAGGTGGAGCGTCATGGCCACTTGGCCGCTCCGTATTTTCCGTTAGAGCAGTTGGAACGGGATGGAACTCTGAACACAGGTTTTCAGAGCGAATCTTATGGCGGAGTTTTGGAGCCCCACTTGGGGAGGAATTTTTACCGCAGAGCGAGTTTCATGTGAGCGCAGTTTCTTTTGAAGATGAGTCTACTGCGGACGATGAGATCGAGTACACCGCAGAGGAGTGGGCTGCCTGGGAGGCAGAAGCCCACGATTCCGACGAAATTGGTGGTGCTGGTTTTTATGATGAAGAATCTTACTATGTGGAAGATGCTGGTTTCGATTCTAGTGACGACTACTATTAGTTCTCTAAACAGACAGGCGGTGCTCGCGTTAGCAATCTCCACCACTTGCTGTAGTTTTGGGCAGAAGGATGTTGCTGTAATTCTCACCACTAGCGGGCAGCTTTATCAGATTAAGACGAACAATTTTTATGGCAGGAGACCTTTATAGTTCGCAGAAGTATTCAAGCTAAACCGACAGGCAGAGTTCTTTTAGCATTCTCCATCACATGCAGACAGGCGAGATTTACAACAGCACCCACCACTAGCTGGCAGAGCATTAATTTTAGCAGACCAGAATGGTCCTAGCAATTTCCTAGGCTTAGCAAGTATTTATTTTGCTAGCCTGTACTTTCATCACGCCACTTGTGACTTGACTAGCTAACTAGAGTCAACATCCTGACATTTATCTGTAAACTCTAGTAGCTAGGGTGGTGAGTGTCACTAGCTGGTCCACCTCAGATGAGGTGGTGTGCTGGAATTGACACTACGACTAGTTCGTACAGTCTAGTGTCATTCCTGTATGTCATCTTCGGTGGTCAGCCTGTGTCACTCATCTCGGGTATATATCGTTCTTATATCCGAGTTTAGTGATCCGTTGTTTCACCGTCGGCAGCGGGTCCCCACTGCCTGAGCTGCTGTTTCCAGCATTCTGTGAGAAGATGCTGCCTCTAGCACAACGCTAGCTCATCTAAATACCACATGTCTCCCATCGCATAGATGGTACCGCCATTGGGTTGTGAACCCGAGACATTGGTTGAACGACCAGTATCGTCAGAACGAATAATACGTTCGCCCCATAATACTGCGCATGCTTGTTCCGCACATGCTTGAAGCGAAGATGATTTCTTGTTTGTTACTTCAAGATGTATCTTGCTTTGCCATCTTCGAGTTCGACATACGAACTCTCGATGACAGGTGTCATTCAAGTCTTTCCTTGAATAATGACAGATGATGTGACTTATCATCTGACGACATGTACAGTCATAGTCGACCGTACTGACGACTGTCTGTCATTATAATATATGACATGACTCGACATGGCATGACATGACATGGTATGACATGTCTGACAGGTATGACACGTATGACATGTATGACACATATGTCATCGGTCATGACCTTGACACAACGGCACACTTGCTCGCTCTGGTGGTGCCCGGCCGTTTTTGGCTTTTGGCATCGCACAGGCATTGGTTGAACGTCGACTCCTTGGCGCTCGACACCGTTCACCATCGGGAATGACGCCGCCACCACTTGAAGCCTGCTTAGAATTTAGCAGCCTACCCCGCGGGAGTAGAGATCCCCTCGGCACACGCATGGGCACGACAAGCCCCTAGAGCACGCATCTTGAGGCCAGCGCCGGCGGAGCCACACTACGTAGTTGGGTTGAAAAAAACCCCATGGGGTTTCAATTGTCGCATTTACTTTTGGGATTTGGCCCCACAACCACTGTAGATGGCCGGCAGGCCTAGGATTCAGTAACATCTTGCTCTTGCACTCCTCTCCTTCGGGAGGAGGTGGTGTCATGGGATTAGAGACTTTCCCCACCATAAGGTGGGTGTCTCTGTCTCCTGTTGTCCCCCCTTGGAGAGTGCTGTGCGACATGTGTCACTGTCTGTGACCTGCAGTGCAATCCGTCACCGATAGCTAAAACCCAGTCATATGTTTTTATCTATCTTAGTAGCTTTCGTTTCTCGCAGCGTCGATCAGCTCCGTTTGGCTTGACTAATATTATATATATATATATATATATATATTAGGTCTTCCATCACTAAGCACCCAAGTAGACACTTTCAGGACATACCATTATGCCTTCTTAGGCATATATAAGTGATATGTATATCTTCAAATGTTTACTTGATTGCTGAGCTTGCCTGCGCAAGAATTGCACTTAGCTTTTTCTCTAGATGTCACCCTGCTGAAAAGTGGGCGGAGCCCTTTTGTGGGCGCGCTATAGCAGAGGGAGTAGCCCCTGGTGTTCTCACTAGCCTGCTTTGCAGGGATACCGCACTCTCAGGACTTTGTCCCCTTTGCTAGCGTAAATGTTTTATTCGATTTATTATTTGCAAGAATTGATCCTCAACACCGGGTGAGCTTTTCAGAAAATACAGTCCACAAGATTTCGCATTAAAAAAACGAGCTGTCATCGAGCCTACAGCCTTAAAAAAGCATCTTTACAGATACTGTACAGAATCGGGAGTTCGGAATGGGCGATTCGAAAATGCTCTCCCGATCGGAAGCGAAATAGTTTCCGGCGAGCTCTCGGGCCCGTCCCATTATTTTCTGGAATTTTGATCGTAGGCTCCTGGTGATTTTTCTAACGCTTTGTGATGAGCGACCTGCAGCTCTCAAGGTTTTCAGATCATCAGAGCAGAACGAGAAGTATCGAGCTATCGACTACTAGAGCTCTAGTATCGAGAAAGTTTACTAGATTTTTTTGTCGGGTTTCAAACGGAATCTGCAGCTGTTGGGGCGAAACCCTCGCCTGGCGCGAGCTTAGAAAAATCTGCTCATTTCATCTGCAGTGTATCTGATCAAAATCACAGCAATATGAAGCCTGCTTTAGAAATTTGGAAGGTCGGGCGTTAAGACAACCACGCGCTTTCTACTGTTTCCTTGGAATTCGTCACTATTCCCGACTCGACTCCTCGCCCCCTCTGCCTGTCTTCGCCTCAGCCCAATTGAGTGGTTCTGGTCTCCAGGACAAGTTCACTCTTTGCTTGGTTGCATCACGGTTTGTCCAGACATTCGACGTCATCTTTCAGAAACTAGCAGCCCGGCAACCATGCAAGCGGTGGCTACAACAACAGGATTCTTCACCGCAACTTAAGTGCGTGACAACCTCGGAAACACTCCCGACCCTCGTTTCCGCTAAACTGTCTATTCGCGCCTCCAGTTAACATACCCTGCTGTTTCGCGACCTATATGTGCTTAAACTTCTACACTATTTTCCTCCTTGAGTGATTCCAACTTCGATGTGCAGCCCGCTTCCGCCATCAGCCAACGGTTATCCGCCAAAAACGAATTGAAAGAGCGCGTTCTCTTCGAAGTTAGATATGCAACATCAATCGTCGGCGCCACCACCACCAGATATGCCGGGACGTATGCGGCCGCAGAAGCGCGTCACGGCACAGGTGTGCGCTTGGGAACCCAGAAGCGCGTCACGTAGCATGCTTATGCACGCTGGGCACACTCGCGGATGCCCGCTTCCACACGTTGCTTCAATAATATAACGCGCGGTAACAAGTCGAATGGCGAATAAGATATTTTTCGGTGCTTCTCGTTAACGGAATGAGAGGTGGGGCTAAACTCGGACGCCGGCCTCTTCGAGACGCCGAACGCAAGCTCTCACCGTGTGCGGGCGTGGTCAAGCTTGCGACATGCCGGGGGTTCTCCCAGCCGCATACTGACAAGGGCTTATCGTCAAAGATTTTTCCCTCAGGCGACTGCCAGCTAGGTTCGGTTCAATTTCAAAGCCACTTACGCTGTCTGCTGCTGTTTGCCAACGGCGATGAAAACGAGCTTACCCCAAAGGCCCTTCTCTTATTCGCTTCGAGGGAGCTATTCCACCGTGGATATTCTCGTTTGGCCACTATTCCACCGTGGATATTTTCGTGTGGCCGGAGGCTTTTATCCTGCGGCAACTGATGCCTTGGCGAGGTCCGGCACGCAAGTACATGCTGCCGTGACACCGAGCTGCTAGGTGTTTCGACCTCGGTCTCAAATTCACCGCCAGACACTGCCGCTTCGATGGACTTAGATTGCTCTAGTGTTTCATACGCTATCTTTACACGTCATATTACTGCTATCTTCACTCGGGTCACCACGAGGACCCTGCCCCCGCGGTCCCCAAGCGAAGTCGCGTTCGCCCTGCGCTCGCTCGCCTCATACTTTGCAACCCACCTTTCCTCGCTGCTAGCATCGCGCACGGGGCAGAACCGTAGATTTCGGCGAAGTCACCCACGTCGCGTTCCTCAGCTATTTCCTTATTGCTGCGAGGCTGTTCGAGACTCACTTGTGCCCCATCTCCCGAAAATGAGCGGACTTGCATGTTTGCCCGTTTGCCCCGAGGGCTCGAGGTTCTGCCGTGCCTTCCCTTTCGTCCTCATCTCTACGATGTTGCACAGCGCCGGCGTCATCAGTTTCTCCTTTGAGCCCCCCCTTGTGGTACGACGAAGACTGTCTTGAACGTGCTCAGCTCTAGTTTTCGAACATCGCAGGAGCCGGCTGTCGAGAGCGAAGACGACGCTGCCAAAGGGCCGAGTGCAGCCGCGCCCTCCGCGGGAGTGGTGCCCCCCCTGCCACTGGCAGAGGTGCTAAGCACACAGATGGGAACAGGCCTCACGCAGCCTGGCAGCCACCCTCGCGATCCCAACAAGTCCAGCGCCTCCATCCCGGTACTGGCCTTCCCTTGCCTCTGATCGTAACCTCCCAACCCAAGCTCTTATGTTCATCCCTTCGCCTCCTTACCTGTTAATCCCTTCTCCTCCTCACCTCGTGCGAGAGGCCTTCATGCGCGTCAATGCTGCGATATTAAAGCCTAGGGTTGCTCTGAGCGTCGGTTCACAACATACAGCAGTGCAGCTTGTTATTTGGGTGCCAGGTCGCAGGTGAGCTTGAGCGCCCTGCGCCTCTCTGTGCCGACAGATTGTTTCCAGTTCCCAGGACTGCCTCCTCCCCAAGTCAGCATCTCCCGGCCAAAGCTTTGGCGTGGGGGTTCGGGTTGGTATGGGCCGGGGCAGGTGGTGTCGGACGGGGAGCTGACGGCGATGCGGAAGGCTCTGGCTGCTGCGGAGAGGCACATGGAAGTGGGCCCCCGCCCCGGCGTCACACCCCACAAACTTCTCCAGCTCCTCGCACCTCCTCGCCTCCTCGCGCATCCCGCCATTCTCGCACTTCCCGTGCACCTCGTCCCCTGCCCACCTTGCCACGATAGTGAAGGGCAGTGACCTGAAAAGCTTCATGGCAAGGGCATTGGTGAGAGGTTGTACAGTTGGCTGCTGTGGCGGCAGGGCCTGGTGAGGCAACGAGGAGCTGACAGTGAAGGCCTGCGGGGTCGGTCTTCAGGGTGGAGGCTCTGACTTTTGAGGGCTGGGGTGGGGCTCTGCCTGCAGACGGAGGTGCGGAGGTCGGCGGAGCTGGCGGGAGACATGCGTGCGATGGTTGAGGAGGGGAAGCGTGTGCTGGCGAGCAAGGCCGAGAAGCGAGTGAGGAAGGAGAAGGAGAACCTGGCGAAGCTGGTGGCGGGGCGCGCCGGGCTCGAGACCCTCAGAGACTCTGTGCTCTCCATGAAGGACCGGCAGCTGCACGACCTGAAGGCACGCCGGTGTGTCTCGCCACCGCACCCTGTGCCGCCGGGGTAACCGGGTGGCGCGCCGGCCTTCCGGCTGCGCTTGTTGGCGCGGTCCATGGCGCGCTCCGACGAGGGTCCGCCAGCTCAGCGATACGTCGTCAGTGTGTGCCGCAGATCCGCCGCAAAGCGAGTAGGGGAGACCTTGATCTCATGCCGCTCTGTGTACCGCAGACCTGCAATGCCCGGCTTCCACTGCTCAGTCAGAGCGAGGGCCCAGGAGGGACTGCACAATCCGACGGTAAATCTTGCGCTTAGCAGTGCTTCGGGGCGCTCAGAGCCTGGAGACGCGGACGAAGAGCGCAGCTCTTGTTCGTGTCTTGCCGTGTCTCGTCGAGCTCTGGCGTCCATCCTGGCGCCCTGTGACCGTCAGAGACCTATTGGGTGTCATGCGCTGAGCTGTCGCTGGGCACGCGTCATTCAGGCTTCAGCCACCTATTGGATGTCGGGCGTCGGGGCGAAGATGGTAGGCAAGGCAGCTGCGAGTTAAGGTTCACGGCTCCTGTCTGCAGTCGAGGGTGGTTGCCGTAGATCCTGTCTGCAGTCGAGGGTGGTTGCCGTAGCTCCTGTCTGCAGTCGAGGGTGATTGCCGTAGCTCCTGTCTGCAGTCGAGGGTGATTGCCATAGATCCTGTCTGCACTCGAGGGTGATTGCCGTAGATCCTGTCTGCAGTCGAGGGTGATTGCCGTAGCTCCTGTCTGCAGTCGAGGGTGATTGCCGTAGCTCCTGTCTGCAGTCGAGGATGGTTGCCGTAGATCCTGTTTGCACTCGAGGGTGATTGTCGTAGATCCTGTCTGCACTCGAGGGTGACGTAGCTTCTGTCTGCAGTCGAGGGTGATTGCCGTAGCTCCTGTCTGCAGTCGAGGGTGATTGCCGTAGAGCCTGTCTGCAGTCGAGGGTGATTGCCGCATTTTCCTGCCTTGTCGACTTGGAATGCCTGGAGCGACCTTATGTCCGGGGCGTGCCAACCTTCTGCCCGGGGCGTGCCAACCTTTTGCCCGGGGCGTGCCACCCTTATGCCCGGGGCGTGCCACCCTTCTGCCTGGGGCGTGTACGCGTCAAGGTACTTTCCATTTCTCCGATCCGGTTCTCGAAAACGTTGTGCCATAGACCGATCGGGTCGTGTCACCTCCCGTTTCTTCGTTTCAGACATTAATAGACGTTAAATCACGTTTCTGCGTGTAACTCAGATCCTCCGATGTCGGAAATTATGAAAAGTTCCTTCCTGTTCCTCGTTTCTCCAACGATCGACCGTTGGGTCCGTTGACCATACGCACGCGAGAACACAATAAACCTTAAAGTGTGAGCTGGCGGGGGTTTCTGTTTTCCGTGTGCCCACAGCTCGCCTTACAAGGCAGACTGCGGGCACAGCGGATTAGTTAACGTTAAATGCGTTTGGTACTTGGCTGTATAGCGCTGCATACAAAGTTCACACAGCACACACAAGCATGGGGAAGCTCGGGGAAGGGGGCCCGGTGAACATCTTTGAAATTGCGGACGCAGTTTCGAAGATGCGCTTTGGCGGGGTGGGGTTTCACTTGAATGAATGAAACCCCCACCCGCCAAGGAGCAAGAACAGCAGTGAGCTCCCGCCCTAGCCTTCAAGCATGATTCAACCGGTCGCATGTTGGCACGAGGCGTTTTGGGTTTGGGTTTTGATTTACCCAAAACTGCATTGCGGAATTAGAGTTATCGCGCACCTTAACTCACGAAACCTGATATAGATATTCATAACCATTATATGAATGCATCCTGGACGTTTCAGGTCCTCCCATCAAGGATGCCTCAAACAGTCGCATCTTGACAAAAGGGTTTGGATATCATCCTCTTGTCAAGATGCGACCGTTTCGAACATACTTGATGGCATGCCCTGAAACTTACGGGATATATTCATATTATGTCACGAATATATCCCGTAAGTTCCTAGTGCTAGAACGCACGAACATCCCTTCGGCTGCCGTGAATTAGTCGACCCTATCTTCAACCGCATCGACTTAGCTTGCAGTCGCGACTGCAAGCAAAGCTGATGCGGTTGCGGATGGGGTCGAACAAGAGCTCAAAAAGAAGGTATTCGCCTTGTGAATATATTTATGCTAGTTACGAACGTTGAAAAAATTTGTACTCCATGTAATGTGATCACAATCACAAGAGGGTGTGCCTGCAGTAGCGCAACAAAGTTGAACAAAGTCAAACAAACTATATTTCCATATTTAATAACTAACGAACGGCAATGATGACTGTATTCCCCTTGCGTTTCCCCTTGACTTTCAGCGGACCCGAAAACTGTCAAGGGACCTGACGGCTCGACCCGACGGTCGATCGCTTGAGCGGCGAAACGAGGAATGCTTTCGAGAACACTGAACTGACCGGCCGGTTTGGCCGGCATGTGATCGTGTCCCCGAAACGTGAATTAATGTCTGACACGAAGAAACGGGAGGTGACACGACCCGATCGGTCTATGGCACGACGTTTTCGAGAACCGGATCGGAGAAACATAAAGTACCTTGACGCGTACCCGGGGCGTGCCACCCTTCTGCCCGGGGCGTGCCATTTTTATGCCCGGGGCGTGCCACCCTTATGCCCGGGGCGTGCCAACCTTATGTCCGGGGCGTGCCACCCTTATGCCCGGGGCGTGCCACCCTTATGCCGTGGCAGGGACAAGCTGAAAGTGGCCATCAAGGAGCTGAACGAGCTGAGCGGGAGCGAGACCAGCGAGATAGCGACGCGCAAGGAGGGGCAATCGCAGGTCTGCTCACCTCCCGCGCGCGCCCACCCCCTCGTGTCCGGAAGTCCGAGACTTGTGGCCGTGCCATATCCATCGGCCTCGCTCACAGATGGTTGTTGGGATACCCCGGGTATCTCGGTGGGTGCGTATCGACGGTGGTCATCTGTACACATCGCTCAACTCACGCGGTTTGCCGGCAGCACTCGCCCAGCTGTGCGCGCGCGCTGCATCACTGGCGCAACACACCGCTGCATCACTGGCGCAACACACCGCTGCAGGGGAAGCAGGTGGCCATGCCGCGGCCCCACCCTGACTGCCGCTTCCGATTAAAAAGTCCCTGTGCGGCCCCTGCAAATGGGCAAAAAAATTCCCCCGGGTCGGGTAGATTTCATCTGTCATTGAGTGCAGCTGAACAGTTCTTGAATGCTCATTGCATCCACTGGGTGGTGGGCTGGCTTTTGTCGCCGGGCCTCATGCCGCTCAGTGTGTATGCGCGGGGTATCGCTGGCGCAAGACACCGCCGCAGGGCGCCTCAGCCACCCTCCTCGGCTCTATCTACCCTCCTCGGCTCTATCTACTCTCCTCGGCTCTATCCACTCTCCTCGGCGCTATCTACCATCCT
>LGRX02019455.1:0-25280 GCA_001247695.2 Cymbomonas tetramitiformis | reverse complement strand
TCAATAATAAGCTGGTGTTTATTGAACAGTAAACACGCATGCAACGTATGAGCGGGGATGAGTGCAGGCTTCTGTGAGAAGATACTGCTCTAGCACAATGCTAGCTCATATACCAGATGTCTCCCATCACATAGATGGTACCGCCATTGGGTTGTGAACCCGAGACATTGGTTGAACGACCAGTATAGGCAGAACGAATGATGCGTTCGCCCTAATATACTGCGCATGCTTGTTCCGCACATGCTAGAAGCGAAGATGATTTCTTGTTTGTACTTCAAGATTGTATCTTGCTTCGCCATCTTCGAGTTCGACGTACGAACTCTCGATGACAGGTATCATTCAAGTCTTTCCTTGAATAATGACAGATGATGTGACTTATCATCTCGATGACATGTACAGTCATAGTCGACCGTACTGACGACTGTCTGACGACTGTCTGTCATTATAATATATGACATGACTCGACATGACATGACATGACAGGTATGACACGTATGACATGTATGACACATGTGGCATCGGTCATAACCCGGACAGATCTCCCCTCTTAAAAGAGTTGTGACCTCACAATGGGCATACCTTTGTATATGTCTTTGATGTCTTTGTTGTTGTTGCTTCTTGCTGGTACCAGTCTTCTTACACCGATTTGAGGCGTCCCTCGTGGTGTTTTTAGGATATTGGGGGGAACTGAGTCCACTTTAGTCCCTCACCTTAGGCATTAGCCTTACAGTTCTTAGGATGTAGCCCCCTTTGAATTGCGTATCGTATTTCAGAGTGACGATTCAAGGTTCAATGAATTGCGTTTCGTGATACAGATTGACGCTGGATTACTGATTGATCCACACGTATCGTGCGTCAGAGTGACGATTCAAAGTATCCGAGGTTTACGTTACGGATTATTGCGCTAGCCGTCGTCGCTTTAGCGAACGATGATCCCACGATTTAACGATTTATAATCGCACGATTCTCGGCCTGATATAGTGCACCCAACCCTTCCTCCCCTCCTTAAGCTACTTTGGAGGATCATAGGCGGCAACGGGGAGCCCGTGTTTGTTTCCGGAGTTATTTCACCGGGGGCTTGTTTTAATGCAAACAGAGTGGCCCTGCTTAACGGGATTGGACTTATAATCCTTTACCCGGTCTGCTCACTCTTGATTATTGGTCCAGTACGCACGCTTTGACGAACATCTATCGCGATGAGTGAGAGTGGATTCGCCACGTACTAATGTGAAATTTATGTAGTTATGTTTGTCAAGCATAACTTAGGATCACAACTCCGTCTACCTCAGTCGATGTCTCCGGTAGCTTCGGATGACTGGCCAAAGAATCCGATGACAAACCACGGTCTTGGCAAAGGTAGCATTAGCAGTTTTTCACAGATATTGGTACCCGCATATGCGTATCTGTGTAAGGGTATGATTTATACAAGGCTCACTACACCTTAGCAAGGAAGGATCAATTCCTGCTCCTGTCATATCAATTTGATGCAGGGTAAAAAATGTTAGGGATATAACCCTGCAGTTCTCGGGTTGCAGCCCATTGCACCGAAGGCGCATCGCAGTTCTTGGGATGCAGCCCTGCAGTTCTTGGGATGCAGCCCTGATTATATACGACCGATCGACGAAAACCTCTTGGGTACATGTTTCCACGGCCTGATTATTATTAGGTCGGCAATTTATTGGCAAAAGTCATCGGCTATCAGCTTTTGACTCAGAAGCCACAATGTTATAGAAGCTGCGACCTATTGTGACCATATGCGGCAGTTATGCCTTCAGCATACGTAGACAATATGATTATATGGAACTTATAATCCCACTTAAGTTGCATCATGATATATTTATCCAAGTGTGTACAAGTGTTCAGGATTTGATAAGGGGTACTGCAAGGGGTTGACGCCCCACAAGCCAAAGGTCACTGTCTCATAAGGCTCGCCTCAAGTGTGCGGCTTTGAGGATTAGCGTCCTGGTGAGGCACAGTTATGATGCTTCCTAGTCCATAATGGAGCTGGAAATGAGAATGCTCAAGATATCCGAAGACAGGAAGGCTTTTGGTTGGCCAGAGTTGCTGTCTAGATGTTTAACCTCGATGGGATGGCATTCGGATACAAACTGTGCAACCATGCATGTGACTTATGCATTGGTGTATGACTTTGATGAATTGTCTCTTGTCATGGACCTGGAAGGAAACAATGACGGGCAAATAGCTAGAGTGGCGGATCTCACTCACTCGGCTTTGCTGTTATGGAATTCGATGCCCAATGGCACAACTGGCAATCCTTTGCTCAGATGCTTTCCTTAAGACATTGGCAACAACTTGTGTGCCAGCTTTTCAAGATTTGGGGAGAAACCATGGATCAACAATTCATCAATTAAAACACATGTTACCAAGGCTGATTCAACGAATCTTTCAACTCTTGAATTTCGACAATCAGCATCTCAGGTTGTTGACGTCAAAGTGATGGTCGCAAGCTTACAATATAGCTTATTCACATTTGAAAAACCATCGTTCTCCTATGTCAGTGTTCTTCATTCAATATGATAGAGCCAGAGAAATATGCATCTGTGATTTCTTCATGATGAACTTTATGTGTCAGTAAGTCAAATAAGACTTCATTTGATGTTTCAATCGGCATGATGTACCGTGTCATCAACTTTATGGCTGCTATACACAGATGCTGGAACTTTTTGATAAGATTTTTAATTTTCCAAGCAAAATCACAATGATGTAAATCAATTTGTGGCAGCTGTATGAAGAATGAATGAATCTATACTCCTTCCTCCCCCTTTTAAAAAGAGGTGTATCAAACCAATCAGATGGTGAAAATCAGACTGAGATTACTCATCGAATGTTTTCGAGGTAACAATGTCAATATGAACATCGATTCTGTCTACGTCATACCGGCAATATGCCTGACGTTGTTGAATGTGGCAAATGCCAGATGATGTCAAATGTCCAATATCAATATGCAGTTTTTGGGTTGCAGCCCACATACTTTGACAGTTCAGGGTCACTATAGTGTGCCCAACTTAGACAATGTTTCTGGATAATGATTGTCATAATGAACAATGAAATCAGTGATGGTACCGAAGTTGACTTTGGTATCGAAGCTAATGGAGAGTCAATCAAGAAGTGTCTGTAATGACAACAACTTAGTACAAGCTGTATGTTTATACTTGATGAATGGCTGGTATGTCATTTCATTATGACTAGAACATGGCATTACCTAGTGATATGTGTATCTCTTCAGTACATGATCACTTATCTCAATGGTGCCCATTTTATTTTTGGGCAAACACTATTCAGAGACTTGTCATGGTAAGGAAGTATGAATGATGAATGCGCATTGGAATCTGAATCTAATGTACTTTCTATATGCACAGGATAGAACATTTTTTTTATGTGATTCTGGATCCAGGAACTAGAGTCAATGTAAAGCTCTTTTCCTATTTCAGACGATGAAACCTTTATTCCCTTAGGTGCAATACCTTATTGTAAGGAATTCATTTCAATACAAGTTTCAATCGATTTTCTCAAATCTGTCACTTTTGTGATGATCAGATTGGTCAACTTTACAGCATAACCACTTCCCCTATCATCCAGGTTTAGAGAAACTATTTATATTAAAAAATAGAAGTTGTTTACTCTAGCTAAAGCTACCACTGACTGTCCAACATCCACTGAGGACATTGCTTCCTACGTCTTTTGGCATCACGCTCAGCTTTTTTTTTATTCTGCAAGCGCCTCTTTGCTACTGCTACATCCGGAACGTTGTACCAGCCACGAAACTTGCTGGAAACTACTAGCTCATCTTCTGAGCTTTCTTCATCCAAAAGCAACACTCGCTCCAACATGTCTTGTTCTTCCATCGAGCACGAGTCACACAGGGAGGCAGCAGACCTGCAGCATGCGAAGCAAATAAACAGCAAGAAAGTCACCATGCAAAATCACCATCCACTGAAGGAGATGACTCCCATCATAGGGCGGTATATTGGCTGTTTTCATATGACACATGGAAAACATGAGTAACTCTTGGAGAATTTCGGGAAAAACATCCTGAATTGGCTGTGCTTGATTGTTTTATGCCCAAGAATGACCGAAGAGATTGCTTGCCATCTTTAGCCATTTGGCGTAGAGGCCGCTTACCAACGGTTGGGTCATAAGCTGGATAGCTATGTTAGCTATGTTGGAGGCTGAATAGCCATGATTTCACAGATTCTGTCCTCCATGATGAATAGACCTTTGAGAAATGGTGTCTGATGAATCAATACTTTTGACAACAACTCAACATTTAGGTATGATGAAGAGCTGATGATCTTTGTTGCAATGCAATTGTTTAATGAGTACCACTGAAATGCCTTGTGATATAATAATCTCACTGCATAGGCTTTGTTCAATGGCGGTATGATCAGATATGTAATGATCCATGAAGACAAGATGGTTGGTATGGCTCATTCAGCAGGTATGATTACCTGAAAGAGATGCCAATACACAGATACATTTCAATAGATAAGGGCAATAGGCTTATTGTATAGCCTTCAAAGGCAGCTAGCATTTATGCTGCATTGGTCAGCTCAGTGGCTTTGACCTATCTAGGTGTTGTACTCAGGCCGTAGCCTGTATATTGTATTGAGTAATCTTGACACCTTTAATGATCCAATCAGATGAAATATCAAGAATGGTTGCCCTTTTTCAATGATCATCGGTGGCAGAGGCTATGGTGCTTGCACCGAGCTATATACAATTCTAGTCTGAATATGTGCTAGACCAGATGTATACAATGTCTAGGTCTTCAAAATCAAGCTCATATGTGTGTTATGGCTGATGACCTTAGAAATGTTTGATACATAAATGTGTCAACTTCATGGAGTTCTGCATGGTTTGACTGTATATAGTCAGGCTTAAAAACAATGATGCAACTTACTTTATTTCATTATTTGTCTTTATTATTTATTTGGTTTTTAGTTGTATTTTTAGCTTATCATCTTCCCCCCTCAAGGAAGTGTATTGCTAGGCGGTTGTCAAGCGCCGTTTAAATACAACAGAGGTCCAACCTCTATGTGATGACGTGATAGCTTACTATGAAGCTGGATAGCAGTTCTCGGGTTGCAGCCCATTGCACCGAAGGTGCATTGCAGTTATTGGGATGCAGCCCGAATCCACGTCATCAGCGTGGGTCATATAGTGCCCAAGCATGTGCTGTATATATACAACACTAACCTCCAGCGGCGAAGTGGTTTGCTATTACCAACATCGTATGCTGTGGGATATCAGATATGTGATTAGAGAGCATGGTAATATATGTACCATGTTTGTCAATATCGGAGAGACTGTGTCTTCTTTAAAATCCTCATGACTATATGTATAATGGTGTTGTACTAATGTCACACCTTCTCTCTGAGTGATTTATTGATTTCAGATGTGATGTCGTGGCAGTCAACCTTGTCCGCTTGTACCGGAGGTTGTATGAATTGTGTCCACGTCATTGGCACGAGTCATATTGTGTCCATGCATACGCGATCTCAGCGCAGGTCACAATTCAGTGCCCGAGCATACGCGATTTTAGCGTAGGTCACATTGTGCCTCCATTTATTGCATCTGAGAATATCTGTTACTCATCTTTGTGAGTCTAGACAGCATTGTGCTGATTGCAATGCTTTCTCTGGTGACTTATATATCACAGATTATACCAGATTTGGTGATCAGTCCAGTGCAATATTTTGTCACCGGAATGTACAGCGGGATTGTAAATTATTGCAATCCAGCCGGAGGAACCATCTCAACAGCTATTCTGTACTAATGAATTCATCGGAGTTATACTCATTCGACGATTCGAAACCCTTGTCATTTGTAGTAATGACAACTCACATGGATATATAGGGTTTTTATCAGATTGCTTTTATGTGATGTCAGTATATTATGAACAATTCACTTGCATCTCAGGACAACGGAGTTACGCTTGGAAGGTCTTGCATGGTGGTCTCCCAACAGTTGTCAGCTGTTATTCAGGTGCCACATTCTGCCTTCAGCACTGGGACTATATCAACCAGTCTTACAGCGATGCACTTGTCCTTCCCACTCTTATGTACGGCTATAGTGCCAAAGTGTATCAGGTGGGATATATACATTATATAACTATCATCTTCTGATCCAGGATATGCAATTAAGCATGGTATCAGGTATATGTTATGTATATAGTTCAGCATTCCAAACTTACTCGAGGATGTAAATGCTGAGCAAGAGTCAACTTATAGTCATTGGGATGTAGTTTCCCATCCGAGTTTACACTTTATTAGTGATGGTGGGTTTAACGTTGTACAGATTTCAACGTTACTTGTGGATGTAGATAGTGATTTTATCAAAAGCAATCCATCAGAAATCACCAGATCGGAATATAAAATGGATATGTGTGTGATCCTATCCACCTTCTTCCCTCCTTGAGAAAGTGTGAACACATAGGCAGGTCAGTTGTTCATGTACCTTATGAAATAGCATGCAATCCATATAGGAAGCAGCTGTTACAGTTCTAGGGTTGCTGCCCGAAATATTATCATGTCTGTGCTGATTACAGCATGATATATATATATATGCCAAACACAAAGTTTTTCCAATATTTAGGTGGCATTTAGGGCATGTTACATCACAGTGGCCAATATCCCCTACAGTGTGTTTAGGGTGTTACTTGGTATCAGTAACCCTAAAATAGGTAAAATGAAAGCAGTATAAATATTTTGCAAACATTTTTAAGCAAAACTGCATTTAACTACACACTGTATGTTACGTGGTTTTTTATATACTAAGGGCTCGCATATCAGCCCGTATCAGATGGTATTCTAACTCGTCAGGCACGAGAAACGAGAACTCAAGTGTGAGTGCAGCGCGTAGATATCAATAATTTTGTGTTTACAGGTTGCGGAGCGCAAAGCATATCTGGCGACGCAGTCGAATAAATACGAATATTGATATATTGCACATACCGCTGCAAAAGCGAAGAGAGTGCGCGAGGATAATCGTCGCATTCGCAGGATCGTACATACAGCTGACCGTCGTATACACTGTGCGAAAAGGTGTGCAAGGCATACGAATGCTCTATGATCACATATGCGCACAGAACCGATTCGCAGCTGTAAGAAATGTATGTACGGCGATCATATGTGCGCGCAGAAGCGATTCGCAGTAAGAAGTATGCGCGGCGACCATATGCACGCGCAGAAGCTATTCGCAGCTGTAAAAATTACGCAGTATAAGATGCGAGCACAGAAAACATCAGCGGATTTATGATCCGCGCACAAGTCAGCACTCGTATCATGTGCTGAGAATATGGCGACAATATGTGCTCTTCATCAACAGCGCGCGCGATTGCATTAAATCACTTGCAGCGCACGACAATCATCTTGCAGTTTTATGATGATGATGTCAAAATAGTTGCAACGATCATCTGCGCATCATGTGCGCGTGTCAATATCCTCTGCAAAATATTTGTATACTCGCAGGAATACTTATGGATGGACGCATGATGACCATTTTGCAACATACCACACAACACTTTGATGACTGCTGAGATATTGCAATATATTCACTGTCAAATTTGTATACTTATTTGCAATCAAGAGTTTGAACTGCATGAATGTTGTGTACATCTACATGACAGATCATGAATACTTAGCAGCAATATAGTAAAGTGTGCAAGATATGTGTGTGCGGAGATTGCAATGATTGCAACACACGCACACCCATGCACATATATTCCACTTGCAGCATTCACCAACATGCAGTATATAATGAGTGCATGCACCATATCATGCATTACATCACATATACATTATATACTGAGTGACTGCAATACTGTGAATTGTGCATGCATCACCAATACAGCTTGATCACGATACCGGCTGTAGTATATATACCAGTTTGATCACGCTAACAACTGGAACACTAGCATCATATTGCAATATATTGAACATTGCACAAGCATATCAAGGTATGGTTTGCTGGAGGTCAACATTAGCATAAAAATTTGCAGATCTAGATCTCGAGATATATGTGTTTTTAGTTGGTGCTTAAGTATGTTTAAGTATGGGAGATCGCGGAACGGTATCGACCATAACTTCTTCATGCCTTAACCACTTGACTCCCCGAAGTGCATAATATGTTTAGATAGGTTCAACCATCCTATTTATCAAATAAAAATATTTGAAAATTTTTATGCTAATGTTGACCTCCAGCAAACCATACCTTGATATTGCAGTGCATGCTAAGTTATATTAGAACCCATGTTAGCATAAGGTGCCTGAAAGTAATCTCAACACCATAATTAGCTCGTCATGTCCCGGTGGAGCCGAGATGCTCTTCGGATCACATGCACGTTCTATGGTGGATTACTGGATGGAATGCACACCGGAGCTACATGTGAAATAACAAGCAACTCATTATTGTGAATGAGATTATAACATGATTACAATAACTCCTAACCTGATATATATCATGCTAGATTCATTCAGTACATGGTATGCTGATCACCATCCTGCATGATGAACTATCTGGGAATATTTGCTGGAACAGTCACACCGCTCGCTTTGTGACTCTTCCTATAGTAGTGTGTATGACTGTCACCCGAACCCGAACCCTAACTGTTTATGCCCGTTATATCGGGTTAACTTATGAGCTTTATTACATTCTGAGAAAACTTATCACTGAGTGAATATATCCCGAGTCCTAGGGGTATATCCAACAGGTTTGGCCCCACGCACTCTTTATTTAGACACTGCGTAGTTTGGCCATGTCAGGCTAAACACCGACGCTTGAGATGGAGTGAGGGGCTCCTCTAGAGGCGCGGCGGAGCGGTATGGCCTAGTTACGCGACTGGTTGATTGGACTTACGGAGCTCGGGCTCGTGGCTGCTTGATTTTCCCGTACTACGCGTTGGTAGACGTTGGAATTTTGGTCGGATCCGACACCAAGTTCCTTGGCCGCGTTGTTAGATCCACATGCACGTTTGGGGGAACTTTTACGCCGCAGCTTTCCTTCTTTTCCTCGACAACCGCCTCACGACTTTTGGCCGCCGCTCCTTCCGCACCTCGCCCCATTTACCTTCACTTCGTCTCTATAGTCTTCTACATCATGGTTGCGACTAGATTGACCTCAAGTATGGCGTCACGCCGGCGCTCACTAGCTACAATTTTCGACTCCGCTGCCGCACGTAATTCCGTCACGCCGGCTACGCCGGCGCCCGCTGGTGCTCCAGCTGCGAACTCCGCCCAAGCCGTATTCTTGGCGGGTGTTCGCTCGCTCACGCGTGAGCGCTTCGACGAGAGCGTGGCGAAGCACGTCATCCGGAAGTGCTTTCCCGACAAGCATGACCGATTTACGGGTACGGAGTCGAACGCTCAGGTGCTCCTCTCCAAGCTGGTGCCTGCTCTCCAGGAGGCATTCGAGGCCGAGGACGCGCTGTTTGCCCCTATGTTCGACTTGGAGGACTCCACGTTGGCCGTGCGACCCGAGGCCAACAAGCTCCTCTTCTCAACTCTCGAGCTCATCGTGTCTCCCGCCTCTCCAGCGGGTGACTGGCTCGAGGCATCTGCGACCTTGCACCCTCTGGACGGCAAGCGGGCCCTGCTGGAGCTCGCAAGGCGTCTGCTGGACTCCGGTGCACCCTTCCAGGGGACATCGGACCTCCTTGGCGTCCGTTTTAAGGCCCACACCGACCCGTCCGAGTCCATCACGGACTTCAACGCGGCCTTACGGTCCGCCAAGAGGCGCAACACCCTCGACGATGACGAGGTGAAGGAGCTCTTCCTCGCCGCGCTGGACCCTGCTTTCTACGCGCCGGTGGTGTCGAGGCTCTTCACCCACCAGCAGCGGGCGGCCGTGGACCTTCTTACCGTTCAACAATGGGTCCTCGAGTGCTACGCCCGACACGTGGCAGCCGGTACGCACACTGCCTCGTTCGCCCTGTCCGCAGCGGCCGTGGCCACTGACGGCGACACCTCGCAGCTGTCCGACCTCACGGCCATCATCCTCGACGTGAAGCGGCAGCTGAAGGTCCTCACGGACAAGGTCAACGGGCGGGGTTTTACCCCGCGGGCGGACAAGAACAAGATCGGCAACGGGGGAGGCGGCTCCGGTGTTCGTTTTGCAGCGGGTGACCTCCCGACAGGAGGAAACTGGCCGCAGTCGCAGGTGAGGAAGCGCGTTGCTTTCCACAAAGGGAGCGGTGACTTCATCCCGTTCTGCCAGAACTCGACATGCAAGAAGGACGAGTCGCGGCACTGGCACCGTGACTGCCCGAACGGCGGCAAGCATGGAGCTGGGGGAAGCTTCCACAGCTTCTCCCTCGGTGACGTCGAGAACGACTTGCTGGCGGAGCAGTTTCAGGCCGCCATGGACGAGCACGACGGCGCGCGGTTCGATGCGCTTTGCCTTCTGGCGGGGGGCAAGCCGGAGATGCTCGACGGCGTTTCGGCGTATTCCTTCGGGATCGAGCCGGAGCGGGAAGACGGTGCGTTGCAGGAATTCCTGCCCTACTGCCAGCCTGCCACCCACATGGGCGGCTTCACGGTCGGTGGTGTCGAGAGCGGGATCTCGGCTGCCGCTTGCACGCATGTCCGGGAGGACCCACCGCCGGCTCCACCGCCGGCGGCAATCACGCATGTTTACCCGGACGAGTCGGAGGCGTCCGACGTCGGTGACATCGTCATGCCGGTGGACCCCATGCACGCGCACGAGCCTGACCTCTGCTTTGCGGACAAGATCGCACGGATGGGGGAACTCTCGATCACGGCTGAGGGCAAGGACTTCGCAATGCGGTACATGCACGCCGAGTCGGAGACCGACTCTTGCGACGGCGACGTAGACGACTCTGCAGCTGGGTGTGACTCTGTTTACGGTGAGGATGCGGTCCGGCGCCCTGCAACATCTCGTTCGGGATGCGGTGCACCGCCTTGGGGGTTTGCCCGCTCTTCGGCGGTTGCGGTGATGCTTTGTGCGTTCTTTTGTGTATGCGCCACCGCGGCGCCACTCACAGCTGCCGCCCCTGGCGAGGCATGTGCACCGGACCACACCGGCCTGGAGGTCGGTGGTGCTGCTGAGACAACCGACAACGAGCCTGCATTCACTTTTGCAGCGCCGGCTGCTATTCCGCCGCATCGGCAGACGCGGTATCGGGAGCTGCGACAGGGGTTCCACACTCTCCGCAATGTCCCGCGGCCGCCATGGCTGTATGGCCCTGACCCTGATTATGTTCCGCAGTCACCACCGTACCCGCCACCGCCGTACTCGTCCGATGACGAGGAGGAGAGCTCTGGAGACCATGCGGCTGTGCACGACAATCGACAAATTTCAGATTCCTTTTCTAGCTCCACGAATGATTCAAACACGGCATCGGAAACTTCAATTCACGGCATCATGACTGTGCTGCGGGCTGGCACAACTGTGCCACCGCCAACTAGTGGCTAGCAAGTTAATCATGCCGCTCCTGCACAGTGAAATTGACAGTAGCTGTATGTGCAGAGGGGTCCGATCACGGGCCGGGTTTCAGATTTGCAACTCTTGACTGGGAACAGCCCTGCCAGAAAGGACAGGCCTTCCCTTAGAGCCCAATTTCCACCGCTGTAGATGGTGTTTGTTCACAGGTTTCCACTTCGGCTAGCCAGTCACCACACTAGGTGGTGTGCCGGAACAGTCACACCGCTTGCTTTGTGACTCTTCCTATAGTAGTGTGTATGACTGTCACCCGAACCCGAACCCTAACTGTTTATGCCCGTTATATCGGGTTAACTTATGAGCTTTATTACATTCTGAGAAAACTTATCACTGAGTGAATATATCCCGAGTCCTAGGGGTATATCCAACAATATTGTAATACCAGAAGTCACCTTGTTCCTGCAAGTGTGTAAAGTGAACACACACACCCACTTAAGTACTAATCAGCAAGTACTGCACAATGCACACAACACCGAAGTGATCAACTATAATGTCCATTATGTGCATGATAATATAGATACCATTCCACAAACACATGTGCGTGTGGAATGTCAGAGATGGCGATAGATATGGGAGCAGGATAAAACAACATGTTGTAGGGCTGGATGGAGATATCTCCAGACCCGAAGGCAAAATACTGTGCTCATTATAACAGCTGGTAAATGTTGAGCACAGTCCATCCACTCTCACATATCGTTGGAGCAACAACAACCACTATACTGCATTCTGACAATTGACTCAGTATTGATCAGCACAAAAGCATGTACCTAATCAGATCAGTACATATATATATTGAGCTGACATAGGTTGTTGTGGACACGCACACATATACATGTGTTGTGCTAAACTGCTTGGATTATATTCAAGCTGTGTCCTGATATGTTTGAAATCTAGAGATATCCTTTTGATATGCTCTTAGTGCACAGCCATATGCTCAAACATATCATAGGATCTGATAAGTTATCACTTAAGTGGTTAGTCCGCTTACAGTTGATACATCTAATATATCATCAGGGAGTGCATTAACTTCCATGGGTTTCAAATCAGTAAAACCCACATTTTGATCAACCACACATGTTGATTATCAGAGATATTCACTTTTATGCCATGAAAATTGTCATGTGCAAAAGTGAAGTGAGCTGCAATAGTTCTGTAGCTTGCAACTTACATACACACCGAGATATGTTACTGAGGTAATAAATCAGATGGTCAAAAAAACTGTAAAATGGGTAAAAATCGTTGGCGATAAATTTCAAAATTGAAATTTCGACCCCATTTTATTTTAAATTGTGATTTTACACCTATTGAGGTATCAGAAAAACATAATGACCATGGTCATATCTCGTGTAACACCCTAGATATTAGGTGTGTAATATGCAGGGGTGTACATATTGGCTGTAACGAAATGCGTAAAAATGTTTTACGCATGATTTCAAAATGAAAAAATCGGGTTGATTTTTTTTGCTGATCTGATTATTCAGCTATCAATAAATAATCCCTGATTTATGCAGCACTTGTAACACCCTGTAATACCCTAAAATTAAATGTGTGTGTCAGGGGTGTAACACACCTCCTGCAAACCACGTAACATACAGTGTAAAATTAAATGCAATTTTGCTTATATATCTTGGCAAAATGTTTATACTGCTTTAATTTAACATATTTTAGGGTTACTGATACCAAGTAACACCCTAAACACACTGTGGGACATAGGGGTCAATGTAACGTTACATACCCTAAATGCCACCTAAATATTGGATATACTTCGTGTTTGGCATATATATATCATGCTGTAATCAGCACAGACATGATAATATTTCGGGCAACAACCCAAGAACTGTAGGGCTTCATCCCAAAAACTGCAGGGCTACAACCCAAAAACTGTAGGGCTGCAACCCTAAAACTGTAACAGCTGCTTCCTATAGGATTGCATGCTATATTATGAGGTAAAAGGCAACTGACAACTGCCTACATATTTCACACTTCCTTGAGGGGGGAAGAAGGTGGATATATGTACATACATCACCTCATTATAATATACAGATATACTATATGTATATAACATAGATATATATACTATATATATACCAACACACACTCAGTTAGCTGAAGGCATTTTTTGTGTTGTGTTTTGTTTTTTAGATGGTGGTATTCAGAGCATATATCTTCCAAAAGATTTTGCGGCCCGCAGTTGCAAATCTTTCAGGCCCGGTTTCGGCCAGTCTGGCTCGTCTCGAAAATTGCCCGCCGCAGGCGAATTTTTCCAATTTTAAGTATGGGAATCCGGCGTCAATCTGTATCACGAAACGCAATTCATTGAACCTTCCCTACAAATTTAGAACCTTGTGTCTACCTTGTGTTTACCTTGTGTTTCGAGCCAAGTAGGGCCCTACTTGGGCAATGTCGGCAGTAAAATGGCAAAACCAGCCAAAATCGGGTGAAATGAAGTTTCCGATAGTTTGTTTTTTATTGTTGATATCGATGGTTTGGGTCGATGTAAGACATATGGAGCGAAGTTTTGGGTGGAATGGCTTTGGTAACCTCACTTTTTGAGGCCTCAAAGTTGTGCTACTCGGTACCTGCCCTGTACTTGGGGCTGTACCTGGGCTGTACTTGAAAACATTGGAAAAAATATTTTTGGAATCTGTTTTTTTTGGGCTATTACGCTTATTTAGTCCTTACTATGGACAGTCTCCAAAGATTTAACTGAAAAAACATTTTACACTTCCTGTTACAGCACCTCAAAGTTAGGTCAGTATGGGCATTGGGTAGGTAAGGGGTAAGTAGGGGGCAATACCTACCCTGTACCTGGGCTGTACCTGGGCTGTACTTGAAAACATTGGAAAAAAATATTTTTAGAATCTGTTTTTTTTGGGCTATTACGCTTATTTAGTCCTTACTAAATGAGTAAAATAGTCCTTACTAAATTAAGGCCCTACTTACCCTTGTTTATGTATAGACATGACCATATTTACCTTGTACTTGAGTATAGATACATGATAGGTAGGGCCCTACCTACCCTTGTTTATGTATAAACATGGCCTTACCTGACTAGCACTTGAGTATAGATACATGATAGGTAGGGCCCTACTTACCCTTGTTTATGTATAGACATGGCCATACCTACCCTGTACTTGTATATAGATACATGATAGGTAGGGCCATACTTACCCTTTTTTATGTATATACACAAACTGATGCTATCTATTTACACTACACAAATGCCATGTCGTACTGCAGGCCTAAGTACTAAGCAAGCTCGTCCTCGCTAGGATTTTCATCCTGGACATTCTGCTCGAAGAAATCTGCTCGAGGGTCAAGAACCACCGCAGTTTGCATGCAAGGATGCTTCACAATTACTACTTGCGACGCGATCTGATCTGCGAGCATGAATGGCTCTGTGGTATCGAAGACGGTGTCAGGGTTCTCGGGGTCATCGCAAAAGAAACAGCCAGTGACGCTGTCCGGGCCAACTATGGAGTTCATCCGGTTATACATGGCGATCTTCGCTTTTGTCGGCTTCTGCAGCCAAGCCGCCTTGACAAATATGTACTCGACCCCACCAAGCTTGATGGCATAGACGTCTTCAAGACGGGCGAGCCTGGCACGCATGTATAATTGAGGAATTAGTTTGCAAAAACTACTGGAATCGTCTGAACATGGCCATGTTTACCCAGGGTATCTAAAGAAACTAGGTGAACATGGCCCTGTTATCACAATACATTACTAGGTAGGGCTAGAACATGGCCATGTTTACTCATTAATCATGAGCAGAAAGGCACGCACCTATCAGTCTCTTCCTCTTCACTTGTTCCACGCACGCGTTCGATGAAAAAAGAGCGGAAATAACACTGGACAGTTTTGAACTTCTTGTCCACAGCAGCGATGCGGAATCGCATGTTACCCACTTGTACCTTGTTAAACCTGCGGCACTTTGTGGGGCAACCACGCAACAACTCGATTTCGTCGGGAGTGAATGGTCGTCCGAGCCAAGGAGTCGGATCTTCGTCGGCGGCTAGACGGCATGTCATCCTCCTTTGCAGTCCTTTCTTCAAGCCACGACCGCCTCTCTTGACCCTGCGAATCACCTGAGTGATTAGTTTGTGGAAACGTGGATGGAAATCATGCACGAACATGGCCATGTTTACTTAGTGTTTCATTCAGGCATTGATTAGATGAGGCCTTACCTTGTTCGTAAGTCCTCATGATATGCATCAAGCAGGTCTTGCAACCGTCGGTAATGCCCCACATTGGTGCGCATCCAAACATCGATGCACGCTCGCTCGCCTTCGGTCAATGTGTGCTTCTTCCCTTTATCGGCCACAACAACGCGGTCCCGTACAAGAGCGGGGACGACAAGTGGCCGTGGAACTTCGTTGCGAAGTGCCATAAGTAACCCTCGTACATACTGAATGGTCTTCTGCCGCCCCATTCCGTTCATGATGCTCTGCACCGGGAAGGCATTGTTCTTCACCCACCTCCCGATTTTGCCATTTAAGGACTCGAATACGAACATCCAATACTCGCGAACCGGCCCGAGGTCTCGAAGTTGGTCTACCACGTGACACAATAGATGTGTGTTGAGGACCCACCAGTGAGGGCTCGTCCCATGTCGCGAGCTCTCCATGGTGACGAGCCACTCTCTAATGTACTTGTCAAGTGTCGGCAGCTCCTGAATCCCCATGTTCACCATCAACAATAGGTAGGTAGGGCCATGTCCCACCATGTTCCTAGAAGGTCATGAACGGGTATGGCCATGTCTAACCATGTTCCTACTAAGGGATAATGGTCAAGTATGGCCATGTTCACTCTGTAAACTAGGTGGGCATCGCCATGTGCATTCAGCCTTCACACAAAATGTAAATTCTTGGTGACGCGACAGGGAACATGAGAGCAAGGTACCAGAGAACCGCACCTTCAGATCGATCTCGTGGGCCGTGATTTCCCGGACTATCGTTGAAAGTTGCCCCACCAAACGTGCGAGTGCATTGGGTGAGTCATCGTCCCTTGGCCATGCCGCGAGGATCGCGAAAAGTCCATTTCTGAACATCACCAAATATTCGTGGGCTTTTAGCTTCTTTGCGTTTCCGTCTGAAGACAGTTAAAAAAATTATATTGACCCGCTCCTCATTCCCGTGGAAAGCCAACTTCCTCTCTCGCGAATTCCTCGGCTCTCTTCAAGCACCTTCCCGTAGCGGTGCGCACGTCGACAATCTGCCAAGGGGATGTCCTTTTGGTGTAGTTGCCATTCGCATCTGCTCAAGTGTCGGACCCGACCATAATTCACGTATGGATGCTAAACTTTTGAACAAACCGGACAGAACTGCCTACATATGGCCATGTTCAAGCATGTTCATAAGCCAAAACGGCTGGACACAGCCATGTTTACATAGGTTTCGCTGGATGGGTTCACGTCGGGTCAGGCCTATGGAAAGGGGAAAATACCAGTTGCCCACCATGTGGGTTTAATGCCTTGAGATTTCGCCCACGTTCGCGTTTTCTTGTCAAAGTCAGTTCCCATCACGGCGTCAAGGACGTGCTCTCCAAGATTCTTGATCAAGTGCATCAAGTCGATGAGGTAGTCCTTGGCCTCATCCCAATACGGCAAGCGTGAGAATTCCGAAGGAAATTTTATACCGGTAGCTTTTATCATCGTCTCGAGATCCTTCATCGTGAAGTGTCCGCTTTCCTTAAGCGTTTGGTGCTGCGCCGCGTGGTGCCGTATCTCGGCATCCGTTCTCTTTTGAAACTCTGCGGGACCTGCGATGCAACAGGGTGAACATTGCCCTACCCATCATCGAAGCCGTCCGAACATGGCCATGTCCGGTCATGTCTACACGTGGGTATGGCCATGTCTATGAAAAAAACTAGCACAGCATGGCCATACTTAACCAATATCTGTCGCTTGCGTGCAGTACATCAAGGGAATACCAGAGAAGGTTGTTTACCAGGCTCGGCTTCCGTGCGGAAGGTATACCGCATCCCCTTGAAGATGCTAGATCGCCAACCTTGCAGGTTGCATGCAATGCAAGCCATGTACGCCCCCACATCCTTGCGACAAGCGCCATCCATCAAACCTTTGATGTCAAACAACATCTTAAACAACATGCACCTCAAGTTGAAGGTTTCTTTTTTCACGATGTCGTAGCACGGCACGCCATCCCATAACTCCAGCAGCTGGTCCACAAATAGCTCGTAGATAGGTTGCGTGCTTTTTGGCTTCGAGCCGCTACATATCCCAAACACCTCCATGTTCACGAACTTGCCGCGGATGGTGGGGTGCATATTGAGGTATTGAAACGTCACCGGGAAAACTCCGCGCAGGTCCTTCCACACCGTGGCGCCATCCGCACATCCTAAGATCACCACGTTGCGGGGATCGCTGAAGAACTTGGGGTACCTTTCCCGCCGTTGCCTCCATGCTGGACTGTCTGCGATAAACAGGTAAGTATGGCCATGTTCAGTAGGTTTCTAGAAGGACAGGGCCCGAACACAGCCATGTTCAGTAGGTTTCCAGAGGGATAGGGCCCAAATATGGCCATGTTCAGTAGGCTTTCAAAGGGCATTCCTTTCACAATCGGGAACTGGAAATTTTCACTTATCCCACATAGTTCCCATCGCCTCCTTGGTCAAGTCGCATGGAATATGGCGGGCGTGCGCTTGCATGTCCACGCAAAGCTCCGGGTGCGCAAAATTCCTTTTGAGAAGATCCGGGAGGTTCCAATAATAAAACGTGGACTTTCCTCTCCGGCTCGCCAACGGCTTCTCGAGCATCTCCGGGGCCCATCTATCGGCGCCACACGTCGAGCATGTCCGGCACATTGCGTGCTCTCCGTCGAATCTGCAACATCCATTTACACAGATGTCCACCGACTTAGAAGGCAAGCCATACATGGATAGATGTCCTATGGCCTCTTGGTAGTTCTTCGGTAGAGTGCCCTCCGGGAACATCTTCGGCAAATTTAGACGAAGTATCTCCAACAAGTCGTTAAAGGATCCTTGACTAAGGCCATGCTCCAAGTTCCATTCCAAGAGATCGAGCATGAGCATGAAGGCATGGTTTTCCTTACCAGAAGCATCCTGCGAAACTGACACCACCTTTAGAAATGGGACGGACATTGCCACGTAACTGTGCAAACATGGCAATGTTCGCCTTGTTTACATTTTGAAATGGCAAGACATGACCATGTCTGCCCAGTACCTTATTAGCCAGTGCATATCCTCACCTTAAACCTCACCTGATGAAACCACATTAACTCAAAGTGCAGCAGCAGCAAGCGACACCACGGTTGTTGTGTTATTTTCAGGTCGCACCTTTACCATCTCCTCCAAGCTCTTTAGTATCTCGTTGATTACATCCATCTCCTCGTCATTCGCCTCGTGTGCGGTACCACTCATGCCATCATCTCGATGGGGATGAACATTGGGTGCGATCGCACTCCCACAAGGCACTCCACGATAGGAAATGCCACATCCCATGACTGGTTGCCGCAATGAAGAGAGATGTGCACGTCATCCTCCGGATACATATCGTCGAAATTGCCGGGTTTCATCCACCCTTCGTACTCGTCGAAGTCAATGCCTTCGATGTGGTTGAGGAAATACATCATCTTCTCCCACTCATACTCGATTTTGAGGAGCTCCCCGTTCGTGCGTGTGGAGGTCACGCTCACGTGAAAACAGGCGGTGTCGTCACGTTCTTGCCGAGTTGGGGAGGCGACTGCAACGAGCACGTTGGGCAGGTATTAGGCACACATGGCCATGTTCACCAATTACCTGAAGCTATACAAGGCAGGTATGGCCATGTTCAATAGGTTCTCACCTGCTGGCTCAGACGGGAAGGGGGAACTTGGAGGGATCGGGGATATGCCGCGACCATCGGCATCTCCTATAGACCCCCCTCCCCAATCATTCTCTCCGAATTCATCCATCTCTTCATCCGTCTCCAAAGTAGGTTCGGTAGAATCATGTGGGGTAGGCGGCCTAAGAGGAAGCACGGCATCCGGATCCGGTTGTGGAGGTACATGCCAACCGTAAAGCCTTTTGTGTGTGTAGATGGTTCTCGTTGACACTTCCTTGGTGATGTTGTTCTCCACGCAACGATTGCAACCACATGGCTTCTTTTGCGCGTCCCTTGCGCGTGGACCGTTCTCCACACCTCCGCGGCGGCGTCTGCACGAAACCGCGTACGAACATGGCCATGCTTACCTTGTGTATTTTAAAGAACGTATACAAACAGCGCCATGTTTACACCGGGTTTGAAACCATACCTCGCTATAGGGTGTGGGAACGCCGGGTTTAGCGGAGTACACATTATGGCCTCGTCGGCTACCTCACGGACGATGGGTTCGGTGTCTGCGTCATGGGCACGGGAATCGTCTTGGGCCACGGCCTCGGAGATCGGAGAGTCGGCATCGGAGGCCAAGAGCATCATCGGGTGTGCGGAGGTGGTGGCATCGGCACGGGAATCGTCTTGGGCCACGGCCTCGGAGATCGGAGAGTCGGCATCGGAGGCCAAGAGCATCATCGGGTGTGGGGAGGGGGGGGCATCGGCATCGGGGCTGGCGTCGTCGGAACTCGTGACATCCTTGCTCTTGATGGAGTCGTGGTCATCCAAAGTGGGTTGCTCGGACTTGGTCAAATTCAACTCGTCCGGCGGAGCCATACAAATGTCGTCGTCCCTCACCACTTTCAAAATCGCGTCTTTGATCATGGCAAGATTTCGGTGGACGGGAGGTTCCAATGCCCAACGGTGGCCGGCATACTCGATGTTCGCCGGATGGTCCTCTAGGTAGAGTGTATCGGCGATGCACTCCCATATTCTCGAACGGTGGCCCTTCGCATTTGCCACCATGTCGAAAAACTCTTGCGGCGTGCACACCGTTTTCTTCTCTTCGCCTGAATGGGGCATGAAGGAATGGATGGTGACATTGCGTTGCCTGTTGCAAAAGAATCAGAAATGTGTTAGTAGGGCCATGCCCACATCGTTTCAGCAATGGACATGTCTGATCAGGACTTGAGCATAGATACATGATAGGTAGGGCCCTATTTACCCTTGTTAATGTATACACATGGCCATGCTTGATCAGTACTTGAGTATAGACACATGGTAGATAAGGCCCTACGTACCCTTGTTTATGTATAAACATGTCCTTGCATAATGCAGCACGCAATCAAGCTTACGGAATGTCACCTTGGATCCGAAAGTTGGCTTGCCAACGAGGAATCGTCCGAGTCACTGCCTGAATGCAGGTCTGGCAACGATGAGTCGTCCGAGTCCGTGTCTGAGCGCTGGCTTGGCAAGGAGGAGTTGTCGGAGGCAGTGCTTGAAAGCAAGCCTGGCAACGAGGAGTCGTCCGAGTCCTTGTTTGACCGCTGACCTGGCAGCATGGAGTCGTCTGAGTCCATGGCGCGGCGGTCGGAGTTGGCTTCGGAGTTGGGTGTATGGGTACATGGGGGCGAAGTAATAGCTGTGGCTGCAATGTCTTCGGCATGGGGGTCCGACCTACAGCGAACACGGCCAAACATGGCCATACCTGACCCCTTCCCAGTGCAGGTAGGGCAATGCTCGCCCCGGGTTCGTCCCGAGGGCAAGGCAGGTAGGGCCCTACCCGTACCGTAATCGTGCCGCAGCACCCCTTAGTCGACGAACCACAATGAAAGTTTAACATCACACAGGCGAGGTAGGGAAAGCAAAAATTTGGCCAGGGCCTCCGGCGCACAAGGTCGCATGTAGCAGGAATTTCCGTGCTTTTCGGTCCGACCTACAGCGAACACGGCCAAACATGGCCATACCTGACCCCTTCCCATTGCAGGTAGGGCAATGCTCGCCCCGGGTTCGTCCCGAGAGCAAGGCAGGTAGGGCCCTACCCGTACCGTAATCGTGCCGCAGCACCCCTTAGTCGACGAACCACACTGAAAGTTCAACATCACACAGGCGAGGTAGGGAAAGCAAAATTTTGGCCAGGGCCTCCGGCGCACAAGGTCGCATGTGGCAGGAATTTCCGTGCTTTTCGGTCCGACCTACAGCGAACACGTCAAAACACGGCCATACCTGGCCCCTTCCCATTGCAGGTAGGCAATGCCCGCCCCGGGTTCGTCCCGAGAGCAAGGCAGGTAGGGCCCTACCCGGTCATGCCGTCGCGTTCAATGTCAGTGAAGGTGGCGCGTGCCGGATGATTGTCGTATTCTTCCGTCAGAATGATTCCATCCCAAAAGAGTTCCTCAACTAAATCTATAAACCCATTCGTGGGATTGGCATCCCATTCGAGGACACGTTGCCTCTTGAAGGCATCGTCCGCACGCGGCGGCGTCGTCAACCCATCGCCCTCACCCGGAGAATTTGCCAAGCGATATGCAACAGTGGCTCTTTTCGCGGGATTGACCCTCCGTCTCTCCTCCGGAATCCCACCTTGCGCCAATCTCTGTGCGCGGGATGTCATCGCCTATTGTGCCTGCAAACCGCTTTTGCCCACGTACGTAACCTGCTGTACCATCATAAGTATGGCGTAAACATGGCCCTACCTAAGCAGTTTCAACAGCCGAGATGGTGAAACACGGCCTTGTTAGCCTTGTTTTACTGCCAACATTGGGCAAGACGTACATAAAACGGACCATGTTTGATCTGTGTTTAAAAACACGTGGCAAACTTGGCCATTTTTGGGCAATGTTGGCAGTAAAACAAGGCAAACCACGTTGTGTTGCGCCGCGGAAGATGTTTACCTTGTACCTGAGTAGAATTGCCCTGGTATGGCCCGGTTTGAACAGCATTCACGCGACCACAAGGTAGACATCTTCCGCGGCGCACATAGCCCAAATCAATGCCCCAAATGCAAAACCCAATGGGGAAACGACCCAAACATGGTCATGTCTAGACCATACCTTAGGGTGCAGGCGGGCGTGCCAAAAAAATCGGTCATTTTGGTGAAAAAACAAAGTTGAGCTCAAAAGAAGGGGGCTTGGGCGCAGACTACAATGGTGAAAACGGTTTGTTGAAAGGTTGTAAAGGCCTTTGGAAAAAGGCCTTTATTATGTGGAACTTCAACTTGCGAGAACAAAAAACAAAACTAGAAGACGACGGAAACTTGCGTTGCCCTGGGGCATGGTCATGCGCGCGGCGCGATTCGAATCCGACTGATCGACGAATCCAACGCCTGGCGATCGAAAGTGCCAAAGTAATTTCAAATTGGGGCGTCCGATGCGAATACGAAATGCGTTGACCTCGAGTGACCGCGAATCCCGCTTCCCTTCCCCTTCTCATCGATCCACGGAAACGCAGGCGGCGTACTGCGTGGAACGGATAGGGAGGGAGGTGGTGCTTTACCTTGCAGGAAGTCAAAACGGTTTATTAAAGCGAGCGATACCGTTTTAAGGCTAAAATTTACTGCTGCCTGCGAAGCACCACCTCCCTCCCTAGAAACGTAAGTGATTTGAAAAATGCCGAGCGGCATGTTATCGTACGACCAATTTAAATTTGCCCGCGCGAAAATGGGCAAGCTCGCGGACAAGGAAAAGTACCGGCAATACAAGCGCAAGTATGCGCTTTTAAATGCGTCCGACTCCGAGAGCGGTGGCTCCGAGGACACGGACGAGGAGGAGGAGGAGGAGGATCCGGGGGCCGAAAGCAAGAAGGGGAGTGGGCTTGACCGCTTCGCCCTTGCGATGGCCAAGGTGAAGTCCACAGGGGATTCAGTTAAAAATCTTCAGAAAGCGCAAAAAAGGAGGGGAAGGAGGCGGCGCAACACAGGAGAGACGTCTTCCGTGAGTAACCCAGCCGAAATCCTGCTTGAAAAACACTTGCTAGGGTGTTAGAACATTGCACGAACACAGCCCTGTTCGCCCACCTTCCAGTTGTAGGTAGGGGGTGTACACTGCGTAAATAGGGCAATGTTTGGGTAGTGTCCTGCTTGTGTTTTATGTTGTCCTGTCGCAGGAAGTTCAGATGCTAACGTGTGGGGTGTTTGTGTTTGATTTCACAGACGATATGGTGGTGAAGGGGCATGTAAATCCCTTCCAGGGTCTGGATAAACAGACTCTGGCTAGGGATAGGTTCCGCCGTCGAATGGCGGAACTAATGCCCCTCACCGCCACGTTGGGCTCAAGTGGGGACAACCAGCATATGAAGTTGTCCACCTTGATGCAAAATTTGAGGCGCCGTCACAAGTGGGGGAGGTGGCGCCTCAAGGCGGGGGAGGTGCATGTCTGGGTATGCAACATACCCGGGCATGCATACACCACCGCCAACGTGGAGGTGTTTTCCCAAAAGAAAGGCCAACCCACAACGGCCGAGATCAAGGCCGGGGTGGAGGCTGCGGGTTTGACCCAGAACGGCGACGTCCCAACGGAAGGTGCGTTCTTTGCTTGAAATAAGTTTTGTGATAAGTTCTTCGTTTCTTATGTGCAAGTAAGGCCCTGTTCGCACCGTTTAGTACAGAAGTACTATACAAGTAAGGCCATGTTTACACACTACCTATGCAAACATGGCCATGTTTGAAACTAACTTAGTGTTGGTCGTGGCAGCAGAGGATCGGAAGGCAATCCTGCGGGATCTTATCGACGCCAAGGAGGAGGAGGAGGAGGAGGAGGAGGAGGAGGCCAGGGGCAAGGGGAAGGCCGAGCCCAAGGGCAAGGAGAAGGCCGAGCCCAAGGGCAAGGAGAAGGCCGGGCCCAAGGGCAAGGAGGCCATGGCGGGCAAGGGCAAGGAGCCCATGGCGCCCAAGCGCCAAGGGCTCAAGGTGGCCGAAGCCCGAAAGCGGGCGGCCGAGCTTGAGCACGGCCGCCTCAAGGTCGGCGACCACGCCTTGCTCATGGCTAGCAAGGACCACGAGGTGGAGGAAAAGGAGAAGAGGTGGGAGGCGGGGACACCCGATGTTCCCACCTCTTGGTACAAGGACGACCTCACCCCGCAGGTCCACACCCCCCTGCTCTGCGGGGTGGTGGTGGAGACGGTGCCCAAGAAGCCGGCATGGCACTTTGGGCACCAGGTGGCGGGGGGGCTCCCAAGCGACCAGCTGTGCATCAAGGTAAGACCCGAACATGGCCCTACCTGCATGGTTTTCTTACGAAACCGCTTAAACATGGCCATATCCGGCCATGTTTCGGTTATACTTCGAACTAACTTACGCGTGTGCTTGCAGATCACGGAGTTCCATTGGACTCTGTACGACCCGGTCCACCAGGACCGGGTCAAAAAGGCACTACTCTACCTGTTCGGACAGGTGGAGGAAAAACTGCCTGAGAAGGCAGAGTTCAAGAGGCACCTCGATGACTTCCTCAAGGGGAGGTTCGCTACGGGGAGCCTCTTGTGTTGCGTGCCATGGGAGCACGCAACACAAAGGTACGACGACGGAAAGGAGTTGTTGTACTACCACTCCGGGAAGCCCGACGGGCTGAAAGTGCCTAAACCGGCGGGAACCTCCGCGGAGGACGAGGACGACTCCGAGGAGGATGGGGACTATGTACCCACGCCCGACACGGCGGATGATGATGCGCCCGAAAAGGGGGATGAAGAGGAGGGCGAGGACGAGGTCGAGGAGGAAGAGGCTCCTTCTCCTTCTGCAAAAGGCAAAAATAAGAGAAAAGTAGACAGTCCTGCAGTGAAAGGGAACAAGAGGAGCAAAAAATAGAAAAATGTACACTTTCAGTAAATATTTTTAATTGAAAAATCATTCAAACATTGCCATACTTACCCTGTACTTGAGCATGGATACATGATAGGTAGGGCCCTACTTACCCTTGTTTATATATAAACATGGCCATACTTACCCTGTACTTGAGTATAGATACATGATAGGTAGGGCCCT
>LGRX02019454.1:0-31192 GCA_001247695.2 Cymbomonas tetramitiformis | reverse complement strand
CTGGCTGCGCTGTGCACGTGGTGTGGCGACTTCTGACGTGACCAAGCACTGGCTGCGCTGTGCGTGGTGTGCGCGGTGCAGTGGCGACTTCTGAGGTTATCTAGAACTGGCTGCGCTGTGCACGTGGTGTGCGGTGTGCAGCGCTTCAGAGGTTATCTATCGCTGGTTGCGCTGTGCACGTGGTGTGCGGTGCAGCGCGACTTCTGACTTGACCAAGCACTGGCTGCGCTGTGCACGTGGTGTGCGGTGCAGCGGCGGCTTCTGAGGTTATCTATCGCGGCTGCGCTGTGCACGTGGTGTGCGGTGCTGTGGTGGCTTCTGAGGTTTTCAGGTTGGCTGCACTGTGCACGTGGTGTGCGTTGCAGTGGTGGCTTTTGAGGTTTTCCAGGCTGGCTGCGCTGTACACGCGGTGTGGGGCGGAGTGGCAGCTTCTGAGGTTATCCAGGCTGGCTATGCTGTGCACGTGGTAGGTGTGCGGCGGAGAGGTGGCTTCTAAGGTTATCTGGCGCCATCTGCTCTGATCACGTGGTGTGTGGTTGACTGCATGCTTCCAAGGTGACCTGGCGCCAGCTTTGAGTTGCGAGGAATGTGCTGCGGTTCTGAGTCGGTGTGATGATAGGCTTGATATGCAATTGCTTCTCCCTTCCGTTATTTTGACTGAAGCCATTTTGGTGGGTTGGTTGTGCAAAAGGCGATGATTTCATGATACTCGGTTGTGATGGGATCTGGGAAGTGCTGTCAAATCAACAGGTGCCCTTTAGGCATTCATACCTAATTTACATCTCCGATCAATTAGCATCCATGACACGCACTCTGAAATCAGTTGCCATCCTTTCGGCGTCGTGACACAAACAACCTGCTGCCTTTGAGAGCATGTGCCGAACTTCTAACTAAGAGGTCACGTGTCGCCTGAGAGGTCTTGAGCGACGTCATGCCATTTCCATATGCAAAAAGTATGCAGGGTGAGATGCTTGCAGCACGCACATGACCCATTCATTCTTAACCTCGGCGTTGGTCTCCTACTAGCCACAAGCTTACATTATGGGATGCATATTTTGATGCTGTTGGCACGCGTGCTGCGACACCTTGCTTGATGCTGAATGCACCTGGGTTTGGGGCGAGGAGAGTTGCAAAGTGTGTTGATTTTGTGCAGCAGAAGCTGCAGCTTGGCATGCAACCAAAGGAAATCTGCGAAGCAGTTTGTGACAGATGCCTTGCTAAAAACACTGACACTGGTCTCGGCTGTGACAATATGTGAGTTCCAGCCCCCATCAGCCCTATTGCTTGAGTCCAAGCACGTGCTATGGTGGGGCGAGGCAATGTTCTTGTGCACTCAAAACCTGCACCAAGTGCGGGCTGCGTTTTGAACTCACTGTTTCTATTTTTGGGGGAGAATATATTCTTCGTACGGTGTGGTCTGGGCACACCTGTCCATGTTCCGTGCAGCTCGATAGATGGCCGGACTTTGGCTGCTGCTGTGAAAGTGATGCCCTGCGCACCAGTGTTGTGATCTGTGATTTGTGTGATTCTGAGGGCTGTGTACTCAATGGCAATGCAGGTCTGTGCTGGTTGTGTCTTTTTCACGGTCTTGGGTCGAAGCTATGACATCTCCAAGTGGACATCGCCGTCAAATATCTAATGATGAGCTGGAAGAGGCGAAGGTCTTCAAAAAGTGCAAGAGTTAAACTTGACAGTAAGGCAATTGCATTCACTACTGCGTGGTCCCTGGCATTTGCTACTGCCTTAGATGAAATATGGTTTCCCCATTGCAGTCCTGCAAAGCTCGTGTGATACCCATGCGAATTGTTGTGAGGTGAAACCTTCTCTCAGGTATTAAGTCCAAAGTTTGTGCTGCCTGCACGGACTTTCAAATTTTGTATGGTGTGTGGCTCCATGGCTGCGGACATTGGTGGTGTTACCCCGATGCTGTATGATATAGTATGATACCATTATATGTATAAGTATGGTCGCATTTTGCATATGCTAGTACCATCGGCCAATCAGCAACAGATGCGTGAGGACGTCATGCGGTAAAATCATGACAACGGTTTCCTGGATTGCTGGATCCGTGCTCAAGTGAACCTATATACAGGCCAATGCCTTATCAAATCTAACTTCGACTAGAATATCATGAGAAGAGAGAAAGAGATGTATATGATACTGTGGCATGGCTATAAAGGGATACCCACAAATTCGGGCGCATTTGTTTCACATTCTCTATGCAAGCACCCTCCAAAATTCAGATATGATTTAGGAACGAGAATATTTCGTTATGGGCACACCAAGTTACATACACAAGCATTCTATTGTCACTTTATGCTCCGCGATTTGGTCAGAATTATATTGCACAATATGACCGACCGATATCACGAGAAATATTACTATATAATCTTAGAGATCGTTACTTCACTGGGCGGAGCCACGCTGCGGGAGAGCAAGCGATCCGCCTTAAGTTAAAGCTGCATATTTAACCAATCAGATATAACATAAAATGTTGCAGTGCAATTGATCACGGAAGCGATACATCGGCTATAGTTTTGGACATTCGACCTTTCCACCCTCGTATGGCCACTAACATCCGCGAAAAAATATTATGCAAGGGAAGCTTTATGTGAGGGGGTCTCGTTCTTAACATATGACAATTTTCTAAGCGAAGTTGACCGTGAAATATGTTTCGATCTAACAATCTGTTTTGTATTTTAGTGCCACGTCTGCAGCCACGTTGGACATTTCTGGCGTGCGTTCCGATTGCTGCGTGCGGGTTTCAACACCATAGTCGGGGTTCGCTACTGCACCAGTCACATGCAGGGCCGTGGGGCGTGGACCGTGCTGTGTGCTGGCGCCAAGATCAGCGCAACGGAGGACGAGGTGGCCGTGCTAAAGCATAGAGCAGCCTTGTTCTCCGCCCTGACCCCAGACGGGCCACGCGTGGTGAACGGAGCCACGGGACAGAGGGTTACCCTGTGTGTGGCACCCGGGGTGCTAGTGAGGCTTTTGGCCGATGGAAGGCGTGTGTGCAGCCTACCCAGCTTTGACGTAGAACCGGCCGCGGGGATGGACTGCTTCTGCTGGACCTTCAGCCTAGTACCATACCTGTACCAGAACCAGTCCCCACGCACACTGTTCGGCTGCAATGTATCTCCGCAGTGCATACAGTGGCCCGCCACCGTGGTAGGCGACACGTATGTCCCCGCGCACTGCTCGAAGCCGCTGGTGACAACAATGGCCCAAGCGTCCTTCGAGGAGGCAGGCTACGTTGAGCCAGGTGAGGCGTGCGTGGTAGCGTACTGCAACCTCGAGTACACCTATGAGGACTGTATAATGGTGAGTAGGGCGTCTGCACAGCGAGGCTTATTTATGCGGACCGTATCTGCCACCGCGTACTGCCCACAGGAGGGCGGACACCCGTCTGTGGGCACAACTCTGGCCTCGGGGCAGCATCCGTGGTGGAAGGGACCACGAGGAATAGTGACAGCGTGTACACCCTGTCCGTCCACACAGGAATACGCTATCACCGTCACGTACACAGAGGAGCTACAATCCGGGGATAAGCTGGCCACCCTGCATGGGCAGAAAGGCGTAGTGCTACTGTGCGAGGCAGAGGACATGCCATGGATAGTGTACAATGGAAGAGAAGTACAGCTGGACGCCGTTATATCTGTGGTCAGCCTGGTCAAGCGAGGCACGGCTGGCCAGGAGTCCGAGGGAGCTATGGGTGCTGCCACAGCAGAGAGCGGTCGCAGAGCCTTCGTGAGCCATGATAGCCCCGTGCCACCGCTGAAGACGGGCACCCTGATAGACGGTAGAACGGGAGCACTGATGACTAGCTCGACCGGTGCACTGTCCGAGGTGTCGTGGGGAGTCTGTCGCCTGTGTCCGCTGATCCACATATCGTCGCAGAAGCAGTTCTACACTGGCTCCCGGGGCCACGCCAGTGGGTCTGGCCGAACCAGGTCTGCGAGGGTTAAGCTGGGGGAGATGGAGATGCAGGTGGCCCTGGCGTGGGGTCTACCCCACTGTACAGGTGAGCTGTGGTCCAGGGGTGGGCCAATAGAGACGACTGTGTGTTTGCTGTGCGACCGAATAGAGTCCGCGTGTTGTTGTGAGTCGCCTGCACAAAGCAGGGTGATCACGGCAGCGGGCATACCATCGCTAGATGCAGCTATGGTGTGTGCCACGGGGGCGTCTCTGACCCTGCACTGAGGTGACCCACCCGACACAAGACAGGCCCATGGATCCAGGCCGACTTACGACAGCCATAGACGTCGTGTTGTGGTTTCAGGAGGAATGTGGCTCACATCCGCTGACAGGTAGGGTGTGCTGCTACATGCTGTGCGCCGCCTTGTGCCCCGGGCTGCATACCGTGGTGCTATCTGAGCGCCCCTATTCTAGCAACCTAGTGCCACCGCTAGGTGGCGCGATAGCGTATCACCCTAGCGCTGAGTGCGAGGTGCCACCCACGGTGGCAGTGTTGGCCCAAGACCTGAGCAGGTGCTGTGGCGTAGAGTACGGCCTGGCTTGTGATCAGCTGATGAGGTGTAACACCCTGGTAACGCGGGGCTTCGTGGCGCTGAACGTGGACCCACTGGGCATCCATTCGCAGACGTCAGTGGCACACCAAAGCAAGGCCTTCATATGCAAGTGCAAGATGATAGACCTGTTGCGGGCATGCATTGGGTCCAGCAGCTGTAGCCGTGTGTCCATCGTGTGCCTGGGTAGCAACGCCTCTGCCGTAGGTTCTGTGGTCCACTCTTCTCTAAGGTACGGGGAGGTCCGAGTAAGCCTGCACACGAGCAAGAACCCTGTGTACTACCATAGGAAAGGAGTACCCGAGAGCGGCCGCATAATGGAGGGAAACAATGTAGCTGAGCGCATACACGAGGGTCTACAGAGGGCGCTGTCCCTGGCCGATCTCCCAGAGTCAACCCAGCACTAGGCACGACACCCACAGAAGCCTCTATGCGCTTCATAGACTCACACAGGCCCATCACCATCTGCTATAGGCTAGATAAACGGGCCTCTATGTGCGCTACCCCGACCAGCGACGCAACCGCTCTATCGATCGGGCTAGACAGCCCAGACGCACTGGGGCCCGGGTCGAATGGGCCAGAGCCGGGCACAGGTGAGACCGGGACATCGCTCGCAGTATCTGAGCGGCTGTCCTCCGAGTCAGACATCAGTCCCTGGTCCAGGCAGCAGTCTACGTTGGTGCGCAGGCCTAGCTGTGCACGGAGGCTGTTGACTTCCTCTGTCAGAGCACAGAGAAGAGGGGTCAAGCCCAGCCCGTCGGCCGACCTGATGGCTGCGCTATATGGCTCAAGCAGGGCCACCTATGCACGCCGAGGGAGAGTGAGCGAGTTGTGGCGGGGTCCCGACCATCCGCCGTGTGCTACTCCGGGTGGTACCCCCGTGCAGCAAGGTGGCCATCCTCATCCGGGTATGGCTGAGCCCACTGTCGCCCCAGACGAACCCACGCGCCTGCTAGCGATGGCTGGCTGGGAGATCATATGTGGGCACACCGAGCACGACTTGGGTCGACTGGTTGTGGGATGCTCCGTGGCCGAGCTGACGCACGGCTCTGCGCGGCTCACCCTACTGGCGCACGAGCCCAAGCTTAACGCGGCCATAGCCACATTGGGCTCGGCTGTAGGCGACGCTACCCTGGGTCACACAGCTATACGCGGGCCGGTTCCGCAGGTTCAGGGCAAACCTGTGTTCAGTGTGGTCTCCGAGTGCCTGCGCAGGGGCGTGCCAGTAGCACGGGATGACCGTACACCTCCTGATGGGCTGCGCATATCATCTATCACGACCAGCGTGCGCCTGGATTGGGTGCTACATCTACCGCGTTCACGGCCCATCGTGGTACCCTGGGACGACCTCTGTTCCATGTGCTTAGGCGCATATCTCGACAGCCTAGATGAGGCCCCCATGAAGCTCATCATGGTGACCGGGCCGCCTAGCAGGGCACAGCTGTCACTGACGTCCAGCCAGTACGCTAACAAACACATGCGGATCAGGGATGGCACGCTCATGTACGCAGGTAGCCCGGCGGCGTACTTTGACTTGCTGTGCACCCTGGGCCACATGGTCAGGGCCTGCCTCTTGGACCAGCACTACCAGGCCTCTATGGTGCCACAGAGGATAGTCCGCGCTGTACCCGTGGAAGCCCAGCCGTGAGCCACGCTTGGGTTGCACCCGTGCACAACATGCCACCGCGAGCACAGTACACTCCACCTGAGCCACAGGACGTGATCAACACCCGGGCCAGGCTACAGAGCCACGCAGCCCTACTGGTCAGCAACGCAGAGACATACCAGCGGATAGTAGAGTCCACCCGCGCCGCTTTGCTCGCCTTCGCCCAGGACATGGACAGCAACCCGCAGAGCCCTGCAGAGGCAGCCAGACAGCTGGCTGCGGCACTGGAAGGCAACAGCCGAGTCGTGGGCACTCTGACCGACGCTGTCAGCGGTGTGCTGTCGATGGATCGGTTCAACCCCTCGGCGGCCATCCCTCTCGCGAGCCAAGCTCCAGCCCCAGCACAGCGCCCTGCACCCAGACCGGCTCCGTCACCTCGGTCTGCATCGTCGCCGCGCTCTACCGCCAGCACCCCGAGGGCGCCATCCTTTGGCGCGCCCCGTGATGACCTGGACTAATGGACTACTGTAGGCTATACCACTGGCTCCGTTTAAAAGCCGGCTACAGCACAGATCAGTCGAGGAAGTCCCAGCCGCACACGGCGGGTTGATCTCTCATCATCTCCTCCCTCGTACGTGGGCTCACGTCTGGTACACCGTCGTCCGAGCCCAGCCGCTTATCGCAGGCAGACAGGAACGAGGCCAGTACCGCCGGGTCGCACGTGACCGGCGCACCGCTAGTAGCCATGCGCCAGCTGATGGGGCTCACTCCCACTACTGCCACCACCGGTTCACGGACAACAGCCTCCTGGGCCTGGTGGCGGAGGTCAACCGTTGCCTGAACAAAGCCCCTAGCCGACCTGTGGCCCAACAACTGTTTGTACTGGGCCAGCCGTACGTGGCGCAACGAGGCCATCCTCTCTAGCAGGACCCAGGCTTGCTCCCACTCTTTGTGGTCTCCCTTGCACGTGAGGTGCGACGCAGTATACTCCTCCGACAACAGGGCCACCAGGCACCGTTGTACACGTGGGTGGCTAGTGGTGTCGCTGCCGACCAGAGACGCTATGGTGGCAGTCAGGCTACCTTCGGGTAGACCGTTGGCTATCGCATGGTTGACGGGGCATAGGGAGGGCGGTGCCGACCCGTGTGCACCGGCATCGTATACCGCCGCCAGGGCAGCGTTATACTCCCCTGTGGCCCACCCGGTTCCACCGCGGCTCATTGTCAGCGGCGGTTGTCGTGCTACAATAACACGCCGTGTCTCTCGGGGTGCCTATGCCCTGGGGCCCAGAGCCGGTGCTATGCGCCGGCGATCTGATGCAGATTGGTTTGGTGTGTGGCTAGGCTTACCCCGGTTGCCCTGGGCATAGCCTGAGCCCAGGAGGAGGGGGGGGGATGTGGGTCTGCTGGTGGTTATTTTTTTATTTTTTTTTTGCCTGACCTATGCAGAGGCCTCGCTCTCTACATCGGGTTCTCTGCCGATGAAGTTCAGCTCTGCTAGTATCTCCTCTAGCTCTGGGGTACACTGTGGGGCCTTACCCATGGGTACCCTCCCCGCACTACCCTTGAATAAGCTACCCTTGTAAACATTACGGCAGTATGCGTTGACCACGCTCATGCCCACCTTCCACATACCGGAGCTGATATGGTCGACCCAGCCTTCTTGGGTGCAGGATAGGGTGAACCTAACTATGCAGCCTACCTCAAGGTGCTGCTTGGGGTCCGCGCTTGCCAGGCGGGCTAGGATGCTCTGCATACTGCCTGTGGTGGTCGAGTTGTCGTGCACCACCCTGACCGCGTGCTGAAGCCCAGACACTTTCCACTTCTTGTGGTCCACTATCACCTGGGTCCAGTCCTCGTCGTGTACATTGGGGTTGTTCATGTACATATCGGACCCCAGGGTGGCTGCTTGGCACACAATGTTATATAAGGGGGTGGGTATAGCCATGCGGTAGAACGTCTTCTCTGGCCCCGTGGTGGAGCAGACCAGCGCCTTGGTCTGGATGAAGTCGTACTCCTGCCCGCCGCTCGTGAACTTCACGTTGGCCCACGTCGTGCACTTATTTCCCACCTGAGCCTGGGGCAGAGTGAGCTTGGACAGTGGGCCTGGATGAGCCGTAATGTTGGGTATATTGGCTGAGTTGGCCACCAAGTACGGGGGAGCATCGTTGTCCTCGCTGGGCACGTCGGGGGCTTGGTCCACAGGCAGCGGGATAGAGGGGTCCATCGTGGGTTGGTTGGTCTGTGTTCGCTGGATAGAGCCGTACAGGTTCACCCGGGTCACTTTACGTTGCACCGGGCCAGATGGCCAGCCCACGTTGGTCTCCCTATGTTACTCACACCAGCGTTATGTCAGCCGCTTCGCCGCGTCTTGTGTCGGCTCCAGCGGGCAGTGCAACAGATAGCTTCGCACACTGTAGCTGGGGTATGTACCACACACCTGTCGACCCAGGCAGCTCAGAGACCAGGGCAGGTGTTATATGTCTGACCAGCGCAACGAGCCTACCTATGCTCACGCACATCAGCGTGGCCAGGGCCAGCGATTGTCCAGCCAGTACGCTAACAAACACATGCGGATCAGGGATGGCACGCTCATGTACGCAGGTAGCCCGGCGGCGTACTTTGACTTGCTGTGCACCCTGGGCCACATGGTCAGGGCCTGCCTCTTGGACCAGCACTACCAGGCCTCTATGGTGCCACAGAGGATAGTCCGCGCTGTACCCGTGGAAGCCCAGCCGTGAGCCACGCTTGGGTTGCACCCGTGCACAACATGCCACCGCGAGCACAGTACACTCCACCTGAGCCACAGGACGTGATCAACACCCGGGCCAGGCTACAGAGCCACGCAGCCCTACTGGTCAGCAACGCAGAGACATACCAGCGGATAGTAGAGTCCACCCGCGCCGCTTTGCTCGCCTTCGCCCAGGACATGGACAGCAACCCGCAGAGCCCTGCAGAGGCAGCCAGACAGCTGGCTGCGGCACTGGAAGGCAACAGCCGAGTCGTGGGCACTCTGACCGACGCTGTCAGCGGTGTGCTGTCGATGGATCGGTTCAACCCCTCGGCGGCCATCCCTCTCGCGAGCCAAGCTCCAGCCCCAGCACAGCGCCCTGCGCCCAGACCGGCTCCGTCACCTCGGTCTGCATCGTCGCCGCGCTCTACCACCAGCACCCCGAGGGCGCCATCCTTTGGCGCGCCCCGTGATGACCTGGACTAATGGGCTGGGCTATACCACTAGCTCCGTTTAAAAGCCGGCTACAGCACAGATCAGTCGAGGAAGTCCCAGCCGCACACGGCGGGTTGATCTCTCATCATCTCCTCCCTCGTACGTGGGCTCACGTCTGGTACACCGTCGTCCGAGCCCAGCCGCTTATCGCAGGCAGACAGGAACGAGGCCAGTACCGCCGGGTCGCACGTGACCGGCGCACCGCTAGTAGCCATGCGCCAGCTGATGGGGCTCACTCCCACTACTGCCACCACCGGTTCACGGACAACAGCCTCCTGGGCCTGGTGGCGGAGGTCAACCGTTGCCTGAACAAAGCCCCTAGCCGACCTGTGGCCCAACAACTGTGTGTACTGGGCCAGCCGTACGTGGCGCAACGAGGCCATCCTCTCTAGCAGGACCCAGGCTTGCTCCCACTCTTTGTGGTCTCCCTTGCACGTGAGGTGCGACGCAGTATACTCCTCCGACAACAGGGCCACCAGGCACCGTTGTACACGTGGGTGGCTAGTGGTGTCGCTGCCGACCAGAGACGCTATGGTGGCAGTCAGGCTACCTTCGGGTAGACCGTTGGCTATCGCATGGTTGACGGGGCATAGGGAGGGCGGTGCCGACCCGTGTGCACCGGCATCGTATACCGCCGCCAGGGCAGCGTTATACTCCCCTGTGGCCCACCCGGTTCCACCGCGGCTCATTGTCAGCGGCGGTTGTCGTGCTACAATAACACGCCGTGTCTCTCGGGGTGCCTATGCCCTGGGGCCCAGAGCCGGTGCTATGCGCCGGCGATCTGATGCAGATTGGTTTGGTGTGTGGCTAGGCTTACCCCGGTTGCCCTGGGCATAGCCTGAGCCCAGGAGGAGGGGGGGGATGTGGGTCTGCTGGTGGTTATTTTTTTATTTTTTTTTTGCCTGACCTATGCAGAGGCCTCGCTCTCTACATCGGGTTCTCTGCCGATGAAGTTCAGCTCTGCTAGTATCTCCTCTAGCTCTGGGGTACACTGTGGGGCCTTACCCATGGGTACCCTCCCCGCACTACCCTTGAATAAGCTACCCTTGTAAACATTACGGCAGTATGCTTTGACCACGCTCATGCCCACCTTCCACATACCGGAGCTGATATGGTCGACCCAGCCTTCTTGGGTGCAGGATAGGGTGAACCTAACCATGCAGCCTACCTCAAGGTGCTGCTTGGGGTCCGCGCTTGCCAGGCGGGCTAGGATGCTCTGCATACTGCCTGTGGTGGTCGAGTTGTCGTGCACCACCCTGACCGCGTGCTGAAGCCCAGACACTTTCCACTTCTTGTGGTCCACTATCACCTGGGTCCAGTCCTCGTCGTGTACATTGGGGTTGTTCATGTACATATCGGACCCCAGGGTGGCTGCTTGGCACACAATGTTATATAAGGGGGTGGGTATAGCCATGCGGTAGAACGTCTTCTCTGGCCCCGTGGTGGAGCAGACCAGCGCCTTGGTCTGGATGAAGTCGTACTCCTGCCCGCCGCTCGTGAACTTCACGTTGGCCCACGTCGTGCACTTATTTCCCACCTGAGCCTGGGGCAGAGTGAGCTTGGACAGTGGGCCTGGATGAGCCGTAATGTTGGGTATATTGGCTGAGTTGGCCACCAAGTACGGGGGAGCATCGTTGTCCTCGCTGGGCACGTCGGGGGCTTGGTCCACAGGCAGCGGGATAGAGGGGTCCATCGTGGGTTGGTTGGTCTGTGTTCGCTGGATAGAGCCGTACAGGTTCACCCGGGTCACTTTACGTTGCACCGGGCCAGATGGCCAGCCCACGTTGGTCTCCCTATGTTACTCACACCAGCGTTATGTCAGCCGCTTCGCCGCGTCTTGTGTCGGCTCCAGCGGGCAGTGCAACAGATAGCTTCGCACACTGTAGCTGGGGTATGTACCACACACCTGTCGACCCAGGCAGCTCAGAGACCAGGGCAGGTGTTATATGTCTGACCAGCGCAACGAGCCTACCTATGCTCACGCACATCAGCGTGGCCAGGGCCAGCGATTGTCCAGCCAGTACGCTAACAAACACATGCGGATCAGGGATGGCACGCTCATGTACGCAGGTAGCCCGGCGGCGTACTTTGACTTGCTGTGCACCCTGGGCCACATGGTCAGGGCCTGCCTCTTGGACCAGCACTACCAGGCCTCTATGGTGCCACAGAGGATAGTCCGCGCTGTACCCGTGGAAGCCCAGCCGTGAGCCACGCTTGGGTTGCACCCGTGCACAACATGCCACCGCGAGCACAGTACACTCCACCTGAGCCACAGGACGTGATCAACACCCGGGCCAGGCTACAGAGCCACGCAGCCCTACTGGTCAGCAACGCAGAGACATACCAGCGGATAGTAGAGTCCACCCGCGCCGCTTTGCTCGCCTTCGCCCAGGACATGGACAGCAACCCGCAGAGCCCTGCAGAGGCAGCCAGACAGCTGGCTGCGGCACTGGAAGGCAACAGCCGAGTCGTGGGCACTCTGACCGACGCTGTCAGCGGTGTGCTGTCGATGGATCGGTTCAACCCCTCGGCGGCCATCCCTCTCGCGAGCCAAGCTCCAGCCCCAGCACAGCGCCCTGCGCCCAGACCGGCTCCGTCACCTCGGTCTGCATCGTCGCCGCGCTCTACCACCAGCACCCCGAGGGCGCCATCCTTTGGCGCGCCCCGTGATGACCTGGACTAATGGGCTGGGCTATACCACTAGCTCCGTTTAAAAGCCGGCTACAGCACAGATCAGTCGAGGAAGTCCCAGCCGCACACGGCGGGTTGATCTCTCATCATCTCCTCCCTCGTACGTGGGCTCACGTCTGGTACACCGTCGTCCGAGCCCAGCCGCTTATCGCAGGCAGACAGGAACGAGGCCAGTACCGCCGGGTCGCACGTGACCGGCGCACCGCTAGTAGCCATGCGCCAGCTGATGGGGCTCACTCCCACTACTGCCACCACCGGTTCACGGACAACAGCCTCCTGGGCCTGGTGGCGGAGGTCAACCGTTGCCTGAACAAAGCCCCTAGCCGACCTGTGGCCCAACAACTGTGTGTACTGGGCCAGCCGTACGTGGCGCAACGAGGCCATCCTCTCTAGCAGGACCCAGGCTTGCTCCCACTCTTTGTGGTCTCCCTTGCACGTGAGGTGCGACGCAGTATACTCCTCCGACAACAGGGCCACCAGGCACCGTTGTACACGTGGGTGGCTAGTGGTGTCGCTGCCGACCAGAGACGCTATGGTGGCAGTCAGGCTACCTTCGGGTAGACCGTTGGCTATCGCATGGTTGACGGGGCATAGGGAGGGCGGTGCCGACCCGTGTGCACCGGCATCGTATACCGCCGCCAGGGCAGCGTTATACTCCCCTGTGGCCCACCCGGTTCCACCGCGGCTCATTGTCAGCGGCGGTTGTCGTGCTACAATAACACGCCGTGTCTCTCGGGGTGCCTATGCCCTGGGGCCCAGAGCCGGTGCTATGCGCCGGCGATCTGATGCAGATTGGTTTGGTGTGTGGCTAGGCTTACCCCGGTTGCCCTGGGCATAGCCTGAGCCCAGGAGGAGGGGGGGGGATGTGGGTCTGCTGGTGGTTATTTTTTTATTTTTTTTTTGCCTGACCTATGCAGAGGCCTCGCTCTCTACATCGGGTTCTCTGCCGATGAAGTTCAGCTCTGCTAGTATCTCCTCTAGCTCTGGGGTACACTGTGGGGCCTTACCCATGGGTACCCTCCCCGCACTACCCTTGAATAAGCTACCCTTGTAAACATTACGGCAGTATGCTTTGACCACGCTCATGCCCACCTTCCACATACCGGAGCTGATATGGTCGACCCAGCCTTCTTGGGTGCAGGATAGGGTGAACCTAACCATGCAGCCTACCTCAAGGTGCTGCTTGGGGTCCGCGCTTGCCAGGCGGGCTAGGATGCTCTGCATACTGCCTGTGGTGGTCGAGTTGTCGTGCACCACCCTGACCGCGTGCTGAAGCCCAGACACTTTCCACTTCTTGTGGTCCACTATCACCTGGGTCCAGTCCTCGTCGTGTACATTGGGGTTGTTCATGTACATATCGGACCCCAGGGTGGCTGCTTGGCACACAATGTTATATAAGGGGGTGGGTATAGCCATGCGGTAGAACGTCTTCTCTGGCCCCGTGGTGGAGCAGACCAGCGCCTTGGTCTGGATGAAGTCGTACTCCTGCCCGCCGCTCGTGAACTTCACGTTGGCCCACGTCGTGCACTTATTTCCCACCTGAGCCTGGGGCAGAGTGAGCTTGGACAGTGGGCCTGGATGAGCCGTAATGTTGGGTATATTGGCTGAGTTGGCCACCAAGTACGGGGGAGCATCGTTGTCCTCGCTGGGCACGTCGGGGGCTTGGTCCACAGGCAGCGGGATAGAGGGGTCCATCGTGGGTTGGTTGGTCTGTGTTCGCTGGATAGAGCCGTACAGGTTCACCCGGGTCACTTTACGTTGCACCGGGCCAGATGGCCAGCCCACGTTGGTCTCCCTATGTTACTCACACCAGCGTTATGTCAGCCGCTTCGCCGCGTCTTGTGTCGGCTCCAGCGGGCAGTGCAACAGATAGCTTCGCACACTGTAGCTGGGGTATGTACCACACACCTGTCGACCCAGGCAGCTCAGAGACCAGGGCAGGTGTTATATGTCTGACCAGCGCAACGAGCCTACCTATGCTCACGCACATCAGCGTGGCCAGGGTGAGCGTCGCCGTGAAGCAGTCGGTTGGATCGGGGTGCTCGGCACCTACGACCACATACTGGGCAGCAAGCTCCCACCGCTCACCGAGCAGGGTCAGCAGCACGGACTTGAGCGACGGTCTGGGCATTACGCCATAGTGTGAGCGTATAACCAGCGCAGCGCTCACCAGGTCGGCGCATGATTCAGCGTCCATCGCAGGCATGCACTGTACTGCTGCCCACTGATGTGGAGGGAAGCGTGTGTCGCACGCAAGCATAAGGATCCTTCTAGCCATGCTATCCTCGCCAAAGCCTTGCACCTTAGCTGGGTCGCCTGCGTTGTTAGTGGCCACCATCAAGGTAACCCGTAGGGGAACCTCTGTGCCAGATAGAGACACGGTGTCCCCACCGGTGATTATCTTGACGAGGTGTGAGTCCATGTCCTCGAGGCTATGCATGTCACCACACGTGCCCAGGCGAGCTCCGGCCAAGCACCCCACGAGACCAGCCTTAATGGACTCCCCAGGGTACCTCGAGACCAAAGCCTGGTCAGGCAAGGCTCTGCACGCAGCTTGGCCCAGCACCTTGGATAAGTTGAGCAGCAGGGTGCTCTTTCCATTCTGCCCGGCACCATACAGCACAACCAGCCTGGCAGACTGCACAGGGTCTACCAAACAGTTGCCCAGACACCACAGCAGACAGACAAAGTCTATCTGGGAGCCGAATGGTCTGCCCAGCGCCGTGCCGTTGCGTGACTTAACATAGTCGTGCGCCTCCTTTATGGTCCACTGGCTGATGCTGGCGACAGGGATGGGGCTGACCGGGGGACACCCTGTCTTCTGGAACATGAGCCTACGTTCTTCTCGGAACAAACGGTAGACGGCGCCTCCCAGGGCCACGGAGCGATCCGGGAACCCGACCGGTGTGTCGTTCGCTGTCTCGATGATAGCCGGCATAAGATACTTCACCGCGTCTCTGTAGTTCACGCTCGCGTTCTCATTGCCGTCCATGATCGCTATGGTCCGTTGTACCTCGTCCGACGTGATCATGGCGTAATAGAGCTCAGATGGAGGTACGCCACGTATGGGCCTCCTACAGGGGTCATAGCCAGCCACTATGCCCAGCGGGGTGCTGAGGAAGAGCATGCGTGTCGTCACAGTAGCAGGGATCCGCTTGGCACTACTCCGGGGGACTACCTCGATTCTGTGCTCACCGCTCATGGTCTCGACCTGCAACAACTTGCTCTAGGGCTATGCTCGCTGTACGCAAGAACGAGGCAGGTCCCGGTCCCACTTACGACTGCATATGGCCCGGTGACGACGAGGTGTCGCACGAGAGGGCCATGTGCATAATGAGCCCACAAGTGCTGGACCCAGACGGATGTGTGATGGGATACGACATAGAGTGTACGTCCGAGTACAAGGGCTTACCCTCTCCGTCAGACCCGATCACGATGCTGTCTGTATGGTGCTCATGTGGGTTTAGTTGGCTGGGTCACACCCTAGTCAACCACCGCGACAAAGAGGAATACTATGGCACGGTCACGGGCCTGGTGGATGCTCTCGTGGCGATAGTAGTGTGTCATTCCCCCCAGTGGTTGGTTGGGTACAACAACTTTGCCTTCGACAATCCGGCCCTGTACTACCACAGCAGCCTGAAGCACTACTTCCGCCAGGTGAGGATGCCGCGCCCGTCGTTGGCCTGCACGATAGAGGTCCCAGCCGTGGTCAACTGTGATGCGTATGCATTCCTGGACAAGACCCAGCGTGGGTCGTATTCCTCCATGAGGTTGGACGTAGTGGCCAGACAGCTGGGCCTGGGCGGCAAGACAAGACAGGTCATATCCCCGGGTGACACCCACGAAGACTTCAGGCTGGCTGCGGACTACAACCTCAACGACTCTCGGCTGGCCTCACTGGTCTGGAGCAAGACCAGCTGCTGCCACTCGGTGACAGCACTGTGCAAGGTGTTCGCGTGCAGGCCCACGGACGCAGTGAGGTATAACACGGGCGTAATGACGTCATGTATGATGGCTCACAGGCTGACGTGGAGAGGCAAGGTCATGGACTGGAGAGAGTGCGACGCGATGCCGTATCAGGGCGGCTTGGTGCTACAGCCGGCTCTAGGCCACCATAGGCACGTGGCTGTGCTCGACTTTGCGTCCATGTACCCCAGCGTAATGTGCCTGGCCAATATATCTCATGAGACGATACGGCAGCAGCGGTCTGTGTCTCTCAAGAACCAGGGCGCCGTCGTGTGGACAGACAGTTGTATAGCCGCGGTCCACGAGGACAGGGTGGCCATGTTCCCTCGCGAGCCTCTTGGGGTGATCCCAGAGGCTATGGCAGAGCTGGTGCGCGAACGGAGGGCCACTAACAAGGCCGACCCTCTCAACTGGGCTCTCAAGGTGGGGGCCAACAGTCTGTACGGAGCCATGGGGTTCGAGCACTCTGGGTTATACTCTCCTGTGTGTGCAGCCAGTGTGACCCTCATATCTAGGTGGGCACTCACAGCCACAGAGTGCATAGCCGTGCGCATGGGCGCCAGGGTGGTATATGGTGACACAGACTCCATAATGATAGTTGGGTACCGCGACGAAGGGCTGCCTGACTATGTGTGCGCTACAGTCGGCCTGGTGCTGTCGTACGCCATGCCGCCCACGAACGGCATGGCATTCACGCTGCAGCACGAGAAGACATACCAGTCCATGGTTGTCTTTGGCCCAAAACAATACCTGCAGCGTACATACGAGGGCAACGTGATACCCAAGGGCATCCACTTGGTCCGCAAGGATAGGGCCCCATTGATAGGGGATTGTGTGGCGTATCTATGCGAGTGTCTATGCGAGACGCAGAGCAATATCGACTGTGCCTTTCTGTGCACAGCCAAGATAGAGGAGGTGATATGGGTTTGCATCGGGGGCCGCGCACCCATATGCCAGGTAGGCACAGAGGTACGTCGGGCAGAGGGTCCGTGCATACGCTACCGGTCAGAGACAGGGGCAGAGGTCACAGTCAAGCCAGAGACCACCTGCGACGGCACGCTAGTCGTGAGCTTCCATGCCCTAAGTGTCATGCAGAGCCTCATCAAGGCATGCACTCCACTGTGCAACATGCTGGGGTACACGTCCTACGCTGCCATGCGTAGTGCCGTGATGAGGGCGGCAATATATAGGGCTCCCTCTGCCTGCACAGCCAAGTTTTTAAGTTTTTGGGCCTGTGATTGGTCGAACGACTCGCTGAACATATTTTCCCCTCGTTTCCGTTGATGGTTTGTACCCTTACGATTTTGTGAAAAAATATCTTTGCAAAATTGTTCAGCAGTACTCTTCTCAATCACTCGCTCACACGCTTCTATGTTTCTCTGGCGATTTAGTCGCGACAAGTGTCAGCACAAGATAAGCGACGCAAGGATTGGACGACTATTGGATCGGGCTTGAACACATTTTCGGAGATCGCGCCTTGCGCATCCTTACATGCGTGAATAATTGTTGCGATCGTGTTTTAATTGGCCGACGATCGGATATTTTATAATTCTATTTATATAAAGGCGTGCAAATTATTTCATTTTATATATGTTGCACACGTTCCTCTCTCACCCAGGTGGATCGAGTCTGCGATTGGGTGTTGGCCGATATGAAGGAATCGGGTGCTGACGTATGTAGGCCTACCTGGATTCATATATAATTTAAATATCCCCGACTGTCTCAGTTTACACCTGACATCCATCCCTTCATCCATCGCTCAATTCGTGGATTCGGATTTGGATTCGGTCATTCGTTGCTTCCCGTCATCGCGTGCGAAGCGATCGTTTGCATCGATAAAATTTACGGCGATGGATGTTTCATCTGGCGGTTTAGAGTAATCGTCATCTGCGATTTGTTTCACAACGGGTCGAATTTATCAATTCAAATGTTTACCCGTGTGAATCGCAAATGACGGAAATAAAGCGAGAGCTAGGGTTAGCTTTTGCTGTTGGTTTTCGCTCTCGCTCCTGTTGGTAGGCAGCCAAACCTGCCTCTAGCCCTGTTTTCTGCTTTTGTAAATTCTTCATCCCGGCACCGTTCAAGCGAATTAAATTGTTTTCCTCCTTCATTATCGTGACGCTTTTCTGTGCCGCCTCTGATAGTCGCGCTCTTCAGACGCACTCATGAGTAACATGATGGGTTGGTGGTGCTTGTCGGAATGCAGCGTTAGCGTTTTCTGGCGATTCAAGGTGACGTAAAAGGTTGAAGATCTTCACAAGACTGTTGTGGTGCGCCACCGCCTCATTTTACCATCTTACTTTGTTTGAAGTCCGCCACGCCCGATTTGCATTGTTGAGTTTTCAGGCATATATGTCTGGGTCTTCAGAAACTTTTGAAAACGGTCCACTAAACTGCATCCCTGTCATCGTCGCCTGGAGCTGCAAGCTTCGGAGCCCCTGCACTGTCTGACACAGTTTGAATCTCCGCCCGGCCTTTTAAACAAGAAAGCTGCTTAACTTAACGTCTCAGAAAAACTTATTCGCGAACGAGCTGCCCTGTGAATCTTTTTATTTTCAGCAAGCAACTTTACATGGTAGTTGTGTTCGAAATACCTAAGTTCGTAAGGTTGGACGACCGAGAGAGTCGCGAAACTTGCTTCCTATATGCCGTGACTTGTTCACCACTACCGCTTAACGTGTCATAGCACCAACAAAGCCATTGTATGCTGAAAGATCTGGAAGAATTACAGTGCCCACCCGATTTTAAGCAACTTCAAAATAAGAAATCAGCGCTGGACTCGGACCGAAATTTTAAGCAATTTCCAGCTGTTGCCCAAACGCTGGAATTTGGCTTTAATGCCGTAAGCATTTCCTTATTGGCAGTCGCCAGAATTTGCATATTTCGTTGGAATTTCCAGCGGAAACTGCTTAATTCTCTGGAATCTACGTTAATATGTGATACCTTGTGCACTTTCGTTTTCACACATTAGGTTATGGGTGTAAAAAGATTCCTTTTTAATATACCTGCGGAACATGAAAGGCCACAAAAAGTCACCCACATAAGCAAATCTTTGCGCGCCAAAACTCAGACGACCGGCCTTTCGAATCCGGGTTTTAAGCAATTGGCAACGCTGTGCACCTTCGGAACTTGTTCATTGGAATCCCGCAAGAAGCAATTCATTCGGCTGCGAATTTACATCCGCTACTGCCAAATTCTAGCGGTTTAAGCAATCGATTTCGAATCGGTTTCGCTGCGCACTAGAAGATCGGCTGATTGATATAGGGACCAAAAACCACCTCGTCGGACGGTTTTACGCTTTCCAGATCCTAAACTTTCCCTTTTCCCTTTATGCCGTTATTTGTAAAACTGATGGTTTTCTGATCAGTGTAGGATGACAGGCAGTATGACTGTCATCCGGAGCAGATCTGAAAACTGAGGTTTTCTGATCAGTCGGAGGCCTAAGAGGCCAGCAACGGACTGAGAGGGCCTCTTGCCGTGTTACTGTGATTGTGTGGACTTTTGTAACACCGTAAGTTTTCAGTGTATATTTTCAGTGTATATCGTATATCATTATGGAGTGGTTTACCGACCCGATTTTGTGTCAGAGACGGATTGATGATTTGCACGCGCAGCCAGCGTACGCGACCGCTTTTGCCGCTTTCCAAGATGGAGAGGACCTCTCGCAACCGCAAATGAAGTTGATGCGACAAATGGAGAGAGCGACTGCCCGACTTGCTGAGCTTAAGGGACTGTCGCAAGTAGCCTCAGGAGACCGTAAGCGTCCGTGGGAGGCAGCAGTAGACCTCACTCAGCTTCCAGGGTCCGATCGCCTTGAATTGACTCGCAACGATGATGGCAAGGACAAGGGACTCCGCAAACAGTTTTTAGAGACCCAGCACCACTTCGTGGCACACTCAGCGTCACAGTTGGCGCTTAATGACGCCAAGAAGGAATTGGAAGGTGTGGAGCTGCCTGAGACCGTCACTCTTGCTCTTGAATTCTTGTCTGAGACAGCGGAAAAAGGTGTGGCACGCGCCAAGGCGCGCGCAAAAATTTTGGCCTTGGTTTCGGACAAAGGCCCTGAAGTGGGCTGGAAAATCTGCGAGAAACTTGAACGTAAGTCGTACGCTGACGATGAGGAAGACGAAAAGTTAATGCGCAAAGCTGAAAAAGAAGTAAAGGCAGAGAAAATGCACGCTGCGCAAGCTGCGGCTGCCAAAGGGCGGACGAAGGGCCTAGGCAGGGGTGCCTTTGCTGTGTCTCGTCCGACTGCTCCTGGAGCGCCTCCGCCACCGCCGCCTGTTCAGGCAGGGCGTGGCAGCCAGCTCCAATGCTGGAATTGTAATGAATGGGGGCACCACCAAAACCAATGCTCGCAACCGCGCCCAGCCGGCAGAGGCCGTGGCAGAGGCTCGGATCGTTGAATTGTAAAGAATGTAGAGCCACGAAGGCTAGTACAATGAGCTTAGCGGAATGCTTTGCAGTTGAGGTGGAATGCCCAACTTAAATGTAACTTTTGGGGACGAAACCCTAAATTGTAATGAACTTTTGGCCCGCGGGCTGTTGTTTCCTTGTGTTTCAGGTCTTGAATTGTCTGAGGAAGAGATTGGCGAGGCCATACCTTTGTGTGAACAGGACGTTCCTGTGCCCCGTGTTGCGGGAAGACTTAGGGAGCGAGCCTCCTTTTGGCGGACCTTTGTCCGCTCTTCGTACGTTATGTCTTGGATTGAGAGAGGATTTAACTTGAAGTTTAAGGATGGCAGGGCTCCGCCCCGAGTGCACTTGCCTAACCACGTGTCTGCTGTTAGGCATACCGCCTTTGTTACTAACGCGGTGCAGGAGTGTGTGCTTATGGGCGCCTTGAGAGAGGTGCCCAGCAAGCCGCGGGTTGTCCTGCCTTTAATGGTGGACGACTCTCGGGACAAATTACGGCTGATCTTCAACGGTAAGTGGCTCAATGCCTTTCTAATCTTTCCTAAGTTCAAGTATGAACACCTTCAGCCTTTTGTAGACCTGCTTAGGAGGGATGACGGGTTGTTTTACTTTGACTATAAGTCAGGGTATTACCACGTTGACCTCCACGAGATGTCTCGTACCTATGTTGCTGTTGAGTGGCAGGGTAGATTCTTTGAGTTTTGTGTGCTGCCTTTTGGTCTAGCCCCAGCTTGCTGGGTGTTTACGAAGATCAACAAGGAGCTCGTAGGTAAGTGGCGGGGTCTCGGGTTCCGTGTGCACCCCTACGTGGACGACTTTGCTTTTGCTGTGAGGGCTCCTACACTCACGGACCCCTCGGCTTTGGCTGTGTTGTCCCGTATTATGCGGGACGTGCGGGAGGCAGGCTGGCTCGTGTCTGAGTCCAAGTCTCAGCTGTTTTTCACACGGGCCCTTGTGCATATTGGCATAGGCATAGACCTGGAGGGGGGGGGTCTTGTTCGTGCCTGAGAAGGCTCTGGGCAAGATCCGTGCTTGTGTGTCAGACTTGTTGAGGCTATTTCATAGGTTGCCTCTGAGACTTGTGGCTAAGTTTGCAGGCTTAGTTAATGCACAGTGGTTTGTACTAGGGGGTGTCACCAGACTGTATGCTAGGGCGGCTGCAGTACTCATAGCCGACACCCTGACTTGGGGCTCGTGGGCTTCTCATGTCCCGGGTACTGATGCTCTTCGGACAGAGCTAGAGTTTTGGCTGACAGACGGCTTTCGTAGGCATCAGAGAGGCATTTGGGAGCCCAGGGGGGCGGGGCTTCAGCTGGAGACAGTCCATGCGGACACCTCTGAGGTGGCATGGGGTTCCTGGCTGGAGCAGTCCTTTGGGGGACCTGAGCTGCTTGGCCACAGTTATCTGACCATGTCGGACAGACTGAAGTCATCCACTCTCAGGGAGCTCAGGGGCATTTTTGACTCTCTCCGAGCATTTGATGTGGCTGGCAGGCTGAGAGGGAAGAGGGTGCTTGTCATTTGTGACAACCAGGCTGTGCATTTTGTCATTGAGTCTGGCAGCAGGCATCAGGAGCTTCAGGAGTTGGCTTTAGCGGTGCATGATTTCTGTGCTGACCACGGGGTGGTTTTGTCCTCCCTTTGGATGCCCAGGGAGTTTGAGGCCCGGGCTGATGCCCTGTCCAAGATCAGAGACCATGATGACTGGATGGTCAACCCGGCAATCTTTCGGTGGGCTGACCCATGGATTGCCGGGGGGTGGAGGCACACCCGGGACAGGTTTGCAACTGACAAGAATTGTCTTGTTTTTGACAGTGCAGGTGCCCCCTCCTTCAACAGTGCTTGGCACTGTCCAGGTACGTCGGGGGTTGACACTTTCGGTCAGACGGACTGGCGGAAGCACGTCAACTGGTGCAACCCGCCTTTCCGGATGATCGGGAGGCTCCTGCTGTTTCTGCAGGCTGAGAGGGCTGCAGCCTCCATTGTGGCCCCGGTCTGGACTTTCCAGCCGTGGTGGGTCTTGCTGTGTCCCGACGGGGTTCACTTAGCAGACTGTGTGGTGCAGTGGACGGAGCTCCAGCCTTCTGCGGACACCTTCCTCCCTGGCCTCGGAAGGGCCAATGAGGGGGGGGTGGGCCTGCCGGATTTTCGGGTCCTCCTCTTGCGGGTCTCCTTCGATGAGAGGGAGCCTGCAGGCCCCGGTCCCCGCTGTACCTTGGGAGGTTGCATGGCTTGTGACTGGGGTAGGGGTATGAGATGGGGGCTGCCTTTCATGCAGGCATCATAGGCACTGGGGAGCAGTGGGCTGGGCTGCAGTTCTCCGTGACGGACCCGCTGGAGATGCAGCTGCGGGCAGACATGCTGTTGGCGGTGTCTGGCACCCGTGAGGCTAGCACCATGCGGGGCTACTCTCGGGTGTTCGTACGGTACCAGGCTTTCTGTCAGGACCGTGACCCACCTAGGGTGCCTGTTCCTGCCGACCCGGTCACGGTGGCTATGTACTTGCAGTACATAGCCAATGCGGCCAGGACCTTCTCTGTGGTGAAGACCGCTTCGGCTATGGTTTTCACTGCTCATGATTTGGCTCTGGTCCCGGCGGACCGGAACCCCACCTCTCATCGGCTGGTGGCCGCGGTACGGGAGGCAGCTCACAGGAGGCTGGGGGACAGGCGGCTCAACAGGAAGGAGCCGCTGGAGTTTGCATTTGTGCAGAGTGGTGCTCGTTGCTGGTTGATGCTGGGAGGTGTCACTCGGCAGATGTTTGCTACACTGGGTTTGGACATGTGGACAGGCTTCTGGCGGTATGACTGTGCGGAGAAGGTGAGACTGCGGGATATGAAGTTCTGTGAGACCCACATGACCACCTTCCTCGAGAAGCGGAAGACGGACAAGTACAGGTATGGTCAGCTGGTGGAGGTTGCCCGGGCGGCGGAGGGGCAGCCTTTGTGCCCAGTGGAGGTCAGTCAGAGGTGGGTTGACACTCAGATTGCACGGGGAGTGCAGCCCGACGAGCCCCTGTTTCAGCAGATTGATGGCAGGCGGTTTCAGCGGGACCCGTCGGCTGACTGCCTGACGGGGAAGAGGCTGGACTATCCTCAGCTGAGGAGGTACCTGTTCAGGATGCTGGGTGAGGCTTCTGGCTTGGACCCCGATGCTCTGAGGCAGCTGTATGGGACCCAGTCCCTGCGGTCTGGTGGGGCTACGGCGGTGGCTGCGGCTGACCAGGTTACTGATTTCGAGTTCAATCAGTACGGTGGCTGGAGCTCGTCGGCGGCTGCGGCCACCTACAAAGCTACCAACCTCAACCGCAGGCTGGCGGTGTCCAGAAGCATGCCCCATGCTCAGCAGAGTAGGCGGCCTTTCTTGTCTGATTGCTTGTTGTTGTCATGCATTACATGTGCACTGCTTTGTGGTGATCTTTGTGTGCTTGCACCGGCCGGGTTCCATTCACATATGTGTCATATGTGTCATGCAAGCTGGGCTATGTAGCCGCAGCTGATTAGAAAACTGATGGTTTTCTGATCAGTGTAGGATGACAGGCAGTATGACTGTCATCCGGAGCAGATCTGAAAACTGAGGTTTTCTGATCAGTCGGAGGCCTAAGAGGCCAGCAACGGACTGAGAGGGCCTCTTGCCGTGTTACTGTGATTGTGTGGACTTTCCCACCCGCCCTCCCTTGTGATTCAGGTACGGATGAGGAGAGGCCGCTTTCAGTGCAGGAGCTGCAGGACTTGGAGGACCTGGAGCAGCTGGGCTCTGAGCTGGAGGCCGTGCAGATCCGGCCCGCAGAGGGGCAGTCGGCTCATTAGAGTGTAGGTAGAGGAGACTAGGACCTGTGCCTGTTCAGTGCCGACCGCTGTGATGAGAGGTAGCTATAGTGATCCTTCGGTGGGGGGCTGCGAAGCTACCTCATGCTGCTTCTCATCTAGGCACTGTTCAGTAGGCTTTGCTAGGTGATGGCTTTGCTATTGCTGTCATGCCTGACTCTGAGTTGGAGCGGGTAATTATGCTTTTTGAGGGTTTCAGCCCTAGCATAGCATTTTAGGTCCATAGTCTGTACTCTTTAGGGTAATGGTATTATTTGCAGGCCTCAGTCCTTTGGCACGAGGGGCGTGTGCCCGCATGCAGAAGGCTGGGGTCAGCAGTCGGGTCGTGGGACCCTGATTCCTGTCTGGCGGGAGTCCCTGGTTGTGGCACTTCTGGATTTGTCGTATTATTATTTTTTGTAATTCCACACGCAGTGCACCGGCCGGGTTCCATTCACATATGTGTCATATGTGTCATGCAAGCTGGGCTATGTAGCCGCAGCTGATTAGAAAACCGTAAACGAACCGAATTGAAGAAAGCGTATCTGTATTATTTAAATCTCGCCTAGCTTTGTATCGGTTTATGTATTTGTATCTGCATTGTAGTTTATTATATAAATCACACCTTGCATCGGAGGAATCTAAGTCGAGCATGTTGCGGAAGATTTGGGGGCGGCCCAATAGATAAACGGCTCGTCCCGATATAAATATATATATCTGATAGTTTAGGCTTTTTAGGCTTCGATGCACAGATAATTTTGCAGAGTTTACGAGTTTGACGGTTTATATATAAATATATATGGGTGCATTCCGGTTGTTTACGGTTTTGATATAAACATTTGATTACCGATGAAGAGGGAATGGCAGGTTCGTATTAAACGGTTCGTCCCGATATAAATCTCTGATAATCAATTTAGGCTTTTTAGGCTTCGATGCATAGTTAATTTTGCAAAGTTTACGAGTTTGACGGTTTATATATAAATGTATATGGGTGCATTCCGGTTGTTTACGGTTTTGATATAAACATTTGATTACCGATGAAGAGGGAATGGCAGGTTCGTATTAAACGGCTCCTCCCGATATAAATGTCTGATAGTCAATTTAGGCTTTTTAGGCTTCGATGCACAGTTAATTTTGCAGAGTTTACGAGTTTGACGGTTGATATATAAATATATATGGGTGCATTCCGGTTGGTTACGGTTTTGATATAAACATTTTGATACCCGATGAAGAGGGAATGGCAGTTTCGTATTAAACGGCTCGTCCCGATATAAATATCTGATAGTCGATTTAGGCTTTTTAGGCTTCGATGCACAGTTAATTTTGCAGAAATTATATTACAGAGATTTATATATAAATATATATGGGTGCATTTGCGGTTGTTTACGGTTTCGATATAAACATTTGCTACCTGATGAAGAGGGAATGGCAGTTTCGTTTATATTTTATATAAATGATATAAATGATTAAAAACCACGTCGTCGGACGGTTTTACGCTTTACATATCCTATAAATACGTGCCTTTTCGCCTCATGCCGGCATTTGTAAACCGTAAACGAACCTCCTCGCATGATCGAACAAACCGTAATCTCGCCTTGCCTGCATAAATATCTGCACTGTAGAAATATTTGTCCCATAATTAAACTCGGAGTCCCATAGTTGCACTGAGTAATAAATATGCACGTATAATTTATGTAATAATTTAGAAATACATATATATCAATATAAATCCTATTGCAGTTTAGGCCTTTCTAGGTTTGGATGCACAGAGAATTTTGGTGTATTTTTCTATTTTCGGGTTTGACGGTTTCGCGGTGTATAAATATATGTTGGTGTATTTGCTGTTTGTGGAGGTTTTCGATATAAATACATGATACCGTTTCGGGGGGGGATGATAATTCCGCATATATGAAGGCGCGGTGCTTTGGACCCTCCCATCTCCGATCTTACTCCTCCCTCCACCTCCCTCCCCCGCCCTCTCTAACCCGCCCCCTTTCGCCCTCCCCCCTTCTTCCTTTTTCAACCCCCCTCTTCGCCCCTCCCCCTCCTTCATCTTCTTGACTTTCTCCAGCCCATTTCCCTCCTCCCCCCCCATGCCCTCCCCCTCCCCCCCAACCGTCTTTACTAGTACCTCACTATTACCCTACTATCCCCCTTACCCATCCCCAAATTCCATCGTCATCAAATTACACTGTGGCCATCTCCCCACACTCGACACTGCCACTCCCCATTTTGACACGATGCGATGTCGACAATATTAAAATGACAGACGACGGCATTCATCCATTCCATACACGATACTGTGGTGTGTATAATTCCTATTCCAGCCCAACCATGCCTAACGTTGCGTTGGTTAATTGTGATAATTTTCATATGGGGAGGGGATAATTATTGATGAATTACTAATAATTTTCAAAATCAATAAATTACTGATAATTATCTTCAAAATCTCAGAATCCTTCAATATAGGAGGATGTAAACAGGCCATCGCAACCGCTCGGCCACGTCAGCTCCAGATTGCTATCCCCCGGACCGTACAAAGCAACCAAGACAACGAACCACCATTGACATTATTGGTCTTTGCGGCGATCGCCCACCAAAGCATCGTATCCAGGCCTGTTTGTTAACGATGTTACCGTTGTTACCAACGGTCACATCCAACAGTAACCAATTATTAACCCAAATATTATTGCTTTAAGGGGTGGATAATTACTGCTAAATTACTATTAAATAATCATCATAGACGCCACCGCCAGCGCCATCGGTCACGTGACAGACGCCAGCGCCAGCGCCATGCGACGTTAATGACAATGTCACCAACTTTCATTCCGGGAGCTTGGATGAGTTTTGCGGACCTCGCCCGTGTCACTAGATCTATACTGCTATGACTATCACACTACAAGGTATCACACTTTTCTGATCTTCCGATCCCCACGCGATAAGATGTTAGAAGATCATGAAATTAAAATATTATTAAAATATTATTCATGCATGGCATGGCAGTGTTTACGAGGTTGACGGTTTGTATATAAATATACAATGGTACATTTGCGGAGGTTGACGGTTTCGATATAAACATTTGACACCTGACGGAGAGGGAATGAAAATTCCGTTCGCAATAATATTACAGTAGTCCCATAGTTAGACTCGTAGTCCCATAGTTTATAAACCTATGCATGATATAAACTTATGGTGTCACGGGTTCAGGGTTTGCTCTGAGCGGTTCAGGCTTTCGAAGGCTGACGTGTCATGAATATGAGAACACATCTGGGAATCTTTTCAGCATCTTTTCAGCATAGAGGGAAGAGACCGGTTTTTCCAGTGAGGAAAGGAACAAGGTCAACCAAAGGAACAAGGTCCGCTTCGCCTCATCGGAAAGGAAAAGGAAAGGAAAGACTATTTTGCACTCGACAACAAACGTTTTTGACACCCCTGAGCTCCTATATCTCGTAGAAACAGCAGCAAAGACTGCTGCACTTGGGGAAGTTGGAGCTTCCAATCTGCTAGGTGACCCGAAAAGTTGAAGACTTGGCAGCAGCAAAGACTCCTTGAAAAACGGACATTGTCAAACTACACACACTGCGGAAGAGTCTTGGAATTCGTGCTGGGCGCAGCTCTTCGCGGAAAGCGACTTCTACCGTCGGGCTCATGTGAAGAGCGGGTGCAAGTTCTTAGAGGATTTTGCCAGAAAACTGGGGCGCAACTGGCGAGACATTTTCTGAAGAGGTGAGTTTGATGGCATTTTTCTTTCGCCCTGGGCTGAACTTTCTTTGCAAGCTGCAGTTGTTACTAGATTCCAGTTGTTACTAGATTCCAGTATATAGTCACCTTCATTTGACCAACATAACCGTTTGAAATTTCCTCACGGGAATATCTTTTCCCAGCTCGTACATAAAGCTCTGGCCACCGGCACTGAACTCTCTGGGGTCTCGGGCACTTGTGCCGTGAACGAATCCAAGAACAGGGTGGAGAATCTTGTATTGGCGAAGTCGGCACGGCCAAGCCCGCTGAAAGCAACACTCGAGGTGACATACTCTACGATCACATGGCCTAAGGCAGCGACAAGACGTTCTTGCAGTTCTCCCGAGGGACCACTGATTCGCACAGTTTTTTACAGTGAGAGCTGCTGGTTAAAAGGGCTGCAAGTCTGTGCGCATCATACACCGCGCGCTCTTTCAGCGAAGCGTCGAGTGCCACTTACGCATGCGTCAGTGCACCACAAGCAATGCTGTAAGCTGTGCGAAAAAAATCATCGGGAAGATTTCTGTGTCGGACACCTGTATGCGCCTTTCAAGGCTTGCTCTGGACAAAGAAACCTCTTTTCTCAGCTTATCTAGTTCTAGTTGCACTCTTTGGCTTTTTTCTTCCACTTCTTTGTTCCAAATAGCCACTTCAGCCGCAATGATGTCCGTCACTCCCGACAGACAGTGATCCATGCCGCCCACGAAGGCGCGAGCGTTTTAATCGGAGTCGGCAGCCATTTTTCTAAATAAAAAAGGCACCAGAGTAGCAAACATCAACACGGAACGTACTTCAAGTTCGGCAATGCGCTTGCAAGCTTCCCATGCGGTCCGTTGGTTTAAAAGTGTATGCATATAGTTGCAACTTCTGGTAATGAGTTGAGGCGTCATCTGCAATGCAGAGCCGGCCTCCTTGGAGCTTGCACAGCAGGTTAGGCATTCTGACCATTATTCCACTCTTCTGCACCCTCATGGAGTGCTAGTGAAGATGATCAAGCTGCATCTATTGAATTATTTCTGTGGTATGGAGCAAAAAGAAAAATATGTGTATCAGTCAGTCCAAATGCTTGCCGGTAGTGTCATTCAGTTTGGTTTTATTCATCTGTATTTTGCTGCCAATAGCTACAGGCTGTGTTGATATATAAGATCATTGGAATCTTCACTGCGTTCGAGGATTCTGATCTGGGTTACGTAGCTTTCTGCAGAATGCGGCACTGAATCGCTCAATAATAGAAGAAGCCCAAGGCACCATCGAGGTGGCAAAGCTGAACTGGGCCTCCTGCCAGGAGAACCCCTTGTGTGCGCTGCCGTGGGAGTCTTCATAAGTCTATCACATGCAAGGTGACGAAAGCAACATAGCATTCTTACACTCGGTCGGGACTGCATGATCCAATCGACACCACAACTGGCACTGGTATTTGATATCACCAAACACAGTCACGTGTGGACCTATGCGGTAAAAGTCTTTCTTCTACATGGAACGGTGTCTAGTGCAAGAAATGATCCAACTCGCGCTTCAGTGTGCGGTCTAATGAGATGGGGTACGCATGAAATCGGACATTGGAGAGCGACTAGCTTCGAAGTTTTCACAGTTTTCGACCTGCTTTCTAGTGCCCTCGTCTTTTAGCCGCAGATATTAAGCAAAATTTGGAGACTACAGGGCATTGTACACACCGACTTAGCAGAATACAAGAGCTCATGGAACGTACGAAGTTCACCATTGCATCACGTATGCAAACAAACAGAAGACCATCCTTACCATCAGATAGAGGGCACCAGAGCAGTCCCCAGGGACATCTGCAGGGATACCAGCTTGGCATTCCGGAGTCCGTAGGTCTCAATCTTCTGGGCAATGTACCCAGTTTGAGACAAGTATGCTGCATTATGTCCCCACCGTACACCAATACCCATGACCAAGTCTAGCTAGCATACCAAGATCCTTGCAAGCATACAGTACCCACGCGTTTTTAAGCAACTTAAAAATAAGCAACCAGCGCTGGAATTCTGACAATCTAAGCAATTTCCAGCGTTTGCAAAACCGCTGGAATTTGGCATATGTGCCGTAAGCAATTCCAACGCCGTTATTAGCAGTCGCTGGAGATTGCTTAATCCGCTGGAAATTTCGCTGGAAATTGCTTAATCCGCCTGAATTTTCGCGGAATTTGCTTAATCTGCTGGAATCTGCATTAATTTGTTGCCGTGCGCACTTTCGTTTTCAATGCGGCTAGACGTCATAGTTGCACCTCTGCATACACGCGCGTAGTATTCCAGCTCATATAATTATAGGCTGAATTTCAGCACATATACAGGCGCAGCCTCTTCCTCTGTGATAAGAGCTGAACTCGATAGAGTGCTCGGCATGAACAAGCCCCCAACAGCAACCACGTGGTGCTCTTCCACGTGATTCACGTGCTCAACTGGCAAAATCACACCACCCACACCACGCCGACGTTTGGTGGGAGGGACTTCGATGTTCGCATCCTCAGGTGTGAAGGTGTATTCCCTCACACCTGCAAGGGTGATCTTGCAGTCATTGGCGCCGTCGAGACGTAAGCCCATACCTGTACGCTCAAACAACTTCACCAAGTCCAGCCGCGTGAACACGCGGTCGCATGCCTCAGCTACCCACTCTGTAATGAGGACACGCCGTTCGCTCGCCGTGAATCCAATGGTCCACTTCTCAAGGTTCCCTGGAACCTGCAACCACTCGTCCTGCACTACTCCGCATTCTTTCTTAACCTCGTTCCCCACACCTTGGTCTACCACTTGCAGTTCGTCCGTTACATCAGTGGGGAGCAGGTGTGAGTCGGTGTTGCTCTCCTTCAGGCCTGCCACCCAAGCTGGAGTGGTTTGCCCCGACAGGTTATCGCAGAACACCACTTTTCGCTGCACGTGGTCCACTTGAGAGTTGAAGTCACTCACCGCCCACTCAGCGCACATCTCATCGTCGTAGTACGCCTTGGGTTGAAACACGACCCGCACACGTTTATCATATCCCGCCCGCTCTTCCGGACGGATACGCACACCAGTTCCACGGAAGCATATGGTCTGCCTGGGTTGCTGATGCTTGCCGTCATCATCCAACCCACACATACGAACCAGGCACTGCAAGGTGCAAAAGCGCTTGTCGTCGGCATTCTTGGTTCCCGAGAGCCAGACACGCGCGGACCCCTTCTCCTCGTAAGTGGAAGAGCACTGCATGAGAAAGGGGAT
>LGRX02019453.1:0-22885 GCA_001247695.2 Cymbomonas tetramitiformis | reverse complement strand
GCGCAGCCACTCTCTCACGGATGTGACCCCAGTCACGCGCAGCCACTCTCTCACGGATGTGACCCCAGTCACGCGCAGCCACTCTCTCACGGACGTGACCCCAGTCACGCGCAGCCACTCTCTCCCACGGATGTGACCCCAGTCACCGCGCAGCCACTCTCTCACGGATGTGACCCCAGTCATGAGCCTACCGCGGATGTGACCCCAGTCCGCAGCGCAGCCACTCTCACGGATGTGACCCCAGTCACGCGCAGCCACTCTCTCACGGATGTGACCCCAGTCATGCGCAGCCACTCTCTCACACGGATGTGACCCCAGTCACGCGCAGCCACTCTCTCACGGATGTGACCCCAGTCACGACGCAGCACTCTCTCACGGATGTGACCCCAGTCATGCGCAGCCACTCTCTCACGGATGTGACTGATCTGCGCAGCCACTCTCTCCCGCGAGGATGTGACCCCGATCCGCAGCGCCTGGCCTTCTCTCACGGATGTAACCCCACAGTCAGCAGCCGCTCTCTCACGGATGTGACCCCAGTCCCACGCGCAGCCACTCTCTCACCCGGATGTGACCCCAGTCCACGCGCAGCCACTCTCTCACGCGGATGTGACCCCAGTCACGCGCAGCCACTCTCTCCACGGATGTGACCCCCAGTCATGCGCAGCCACTCTCTCACGGATGTGACCCCAGTCACGCGCAGCCACTCTCTCCCACGGATGTGACCCCAGTCACGCGCAGCCACTCTCTCACCCCGGATGTGACCCCAGTCATGCAGCCACTCTCACGGATGTGACTACAGTCACGCGCAGCCACCTCACGGATGTGACCCCAGTCACCCCGCGCAGCCACTCTCTCACGGATGTAACCCCCAGTCACCGCGCAGCACTCTCACGGATGTGACCTGATCATGACGCAGCCACTCTCTCCCGCGGATGTGACCCCGGTGCAGCGCAGCCACTCTCTCACGGATGTGACCCCCAGTCACGACGCAGCCACTCTACAGGATGTGACCCCAGTCACGCGCAGCCACTCTCTCCACCCGGATGTGACCCCAGTCACGCGCAGCCACTCTCTCACGGATGTGACCCCAGTCACGCGCAGCCACTCTCTCATGGATGTGACCCCACCAACGCGCAGTGTTCTTACTGATTAACACCTGTACACGGTAGCCCTTCTTGGGCGGCTGCGGACCTCTACCTGTGCAATTTAGAGTATCAATAGCAATGCAATTGCAGTCTTTGCTGTCTGTGGCCCATGAATGTACCAGAAGGCCTCGCTCTTTTCTTAGGCTAACTGACTTGATGCCCACGTGCGATTTATTGCAGTTGGCTCACCAGCCGAAGCACTACGGCAAGCACTGTGGACTAGGTTGGCAGCGGACGCTACGCAGCCTTTGTCAACTCTCCAGACGCCACCGACAACACCCTCTACAGATAATCTAGACCCCGCACACCTATCAAATCCCCCTTCCATTAATGTTAACACAGAGCAAAGCGCTTTCAGTGCAGCAGCCGTGATGGTCAACACACCGCCCTCCTTAGCAACAACGCCTCAGAATCTAGAAAACAAGTCCCAGTTCAGTCAAATGCTCAATGCTGAAAGTCGGACACAAACTATACCTTCATGGCCAGGGGATGGGGATGCCGGGCAAGCTCCACTGCAGGGGACAAGGGCTCTCAAGCGCAGAATTGATAGCCTGCTCCCAATATCGCCTGATTATGAGCCAAAGGAGCACCAGGCGAAGAGGGGCCGAAAAATAGAGCCTGGTAGTGTAGTGACAGCTCCAGCTCTTGTGGAAAGTTTGGGATTATTCTCGCCTTTATGTAAGCCTGTGGCTGTGCCTCCAACGGTATTTTTACAAGCATAGAAATTCTGAGAAATTATCAAGCATCCCACAGACTTTCCTGTCCATTTAAGCCTGCTTTTAAAAAGCATCATCAATATCGATTTATCAATGAATGGAAATCCCAAGAAGCACAGCCACCGCAGTTTGTGGTATCTTGATTGTATACAAGAGCCACCTGCACACTTACCAGTAATGGTCAAATTAGATAGGAAGCGATGCATAAGTCTTACACTGAATAAAGACCGGCTAGATCTACACACCTTGAATGAAACCAAAATCATTTGGATTCGCTTGACTGACGGTGTCCGGCCGTGAACTGACATGCGCTTGAATCGTTATGTTGTTGCCTTTCTCACTTTCCTCTGCAGAGCAATATGGATATCGAGATGAGGCATATTCGAATAAACCAAACTTGTGAAGACATGATGGCATTGGAGACCCGAACGACCAAACGCCATCCTTTCACGTCTAGAGAGAGAATGTGCGCGCTCACGCATACAGCACACATATATTCGAGCTATGGTGCAATTGGTGCGAGAGCATATCTGAGTGAGACTTGCCCTATCATATCATCAAAGGACTAAGGGAAAAAGACGGCAGGAGGACGGCTCCTAGGTGACCGGTAGTGGCATCGTTCTTGACAAAGTTCCCGGAATTCTTGCACCTCAGCTGTGCGAGGGGGTACGACGTAGCTGAGACCCCCTCATGATAAGGGGTGTCTGAATGCCTGAAATTGATATCAGGGGACTATTGGGAGAAATAGTAAGGGAATGTGACATTCATCTGAGCGAACAGTTAGGGGAAATAATCTGTGAGCTCAGAGTGGTGAATAAAGAGAGATCACTGAGTTGGTCTCTCAGACTTGGACAGCAGAAAATAATAACTCTTGCTGTCTGGGTATATGTTAAATTGTAGATCTGAATATATGATATGATTCCTCAAGATAATAGAGGATAATAGTTTACTCCTGTGAATACCCCTGGGACAATTTGGTATCTTGGGTGTGTGAGCGTCTTTTTAGCTCGCTCTCGCTCGCTTTGCGTGCTTACATGCGCACTTTTGACCTGTGGCAAACTGCTTTCGGCTTTCGCTGCGACGTTCTGATATGTTTTTATTGTGCGTGCCGATTGTTCTGGCGACTTTACGGGTTAGCGTCCTAGAGGCGGGACCGTTTTTGTCGTTGGTTATACCGGTTTCGCTCGTTTTTGGCGTTACATTGCGTTTCTGGCTCTACGGCACATATTGGGGGGGAGAGAGAATGGCTTATACCAAACTTTGCGCAATTTTTATGGTACAATTACAACCTTTCCAACTGGTATCAGCGCTCAGTATGGTCACTAGCAGCCCTTTTCTTGAAAATATGTGCTTAATCTTGACTTTTTGAGCCAAAACCCTGAGTTCAAAGTCTTGATCTTACTTCTCAACTTCGATATTTGGGCTCCTGGACGATATTTTTACTTCAGTATACTTAGGATGGATATTTTGACTCGTTGGTCTTAGTTCTTGAGCCTAAGAGAACCCTCAAAGCTATTTTGGCTGCTTAATTTGACTTCAAACCAGCAAAATTAGACTTTTTGGACTTCCATCAAGCTGGCAAATGTCGATTTTTGGGTTGTATACCTGCTTTACCCTTCAGATATGGATAGTACTCAGCAGTTTTTATCGATATTTAGCACTATGGGACTCACTGAGAGCTATCTGGATACTTCTGGTTTCAGCATCTTTACTTAGCACTTCAGACCTCCATCACAGCCCTCACTTTCACCTAGCACTCAAAAACTGTGTCGCGGAGCCCTGCAAAATTTTCGGAAAAGCGGACCAATATGCTTCAAAGAGTTATTTTATGTACAAATTGGCCACTTTAAGGACTCCTACGACACCTTTTTAGCAACTACAACCAGCGCCCCTTACTGGACGCGTTATTCTGTGGATATTCGCCCTCTATTTGCACCCAATATCCACGCGTATGCCGGAGTGTCACTGGTGTCGTCTGGAGGGTATAACCAGAGCCGCGAAGTACCGAGCTGTACGCGTTCGTGTTGACCAATTTGTGGAGGAGTTCGCCTGCCTAGAGTGTGTACAGACTTTCTGGCTTGACCTTCTAGCTCGCCAATACCAGTCTGGGTGTCAGGGTTATGACCGATGACATATGTGTCATACGTGTCATACCATGTCATGTCATGTCATGTCGTGTCATGTCATGTCATATATTATAATGACATACAGTCGTCAGTACGGTCGACTGTGACATGTACAGTCATACCATCTGTCATCCACTTAAGGTGAGTGACACCTATCATCGAGAGGCCAGGTATTGGCATCGAGATGGCGAAGCAAGATAAGTCTTGAAGAACCGAAGTGTTCTGAGAAGACTCATCTTCGCTTCAAGCATGAATTGAACAGCATGCGGGTATCACATGGCTTATTCGATCAGCCGATACTGTTGTTCACCCAATGCCCTCGGGTTCACAACCCAATTGTGGTAGCGCCTGAGAGGCGCGGGGGCATTGACGTATATGAGGTAGCATTGAGCTACAGCAGCACTTCTGGAGAAGAGTCTGCACTCATACCCACACATACGCTGCGCGTGCTGTTAACGTTCAATAATAGCCGCGCCATATATCATATATCATATCGCTTACATAGTGAGCCTTAAGAGTGGTATTCTACTCGTCCACGCGACGAACGAGGACCTAAGTGTGCAGTGCAGCAAATAGAGATATATTGTATTTTGTGTGTGCAACAGGTTCGCGGATCGCGTATACATACAGGCGCCCGCAGTCGCACATATAAGACATATATCGCAAGTTAGACAAACGAAACATCAAATACAATCCAGGTATGAGACAAGTTGCAAAAGATATGCAAAACATATTGTATGGTAAACTCGGTGAACGATCAAACAAATCTAGAAGTAAGGTCATTCAGGACCCAGGTGAATTCTACAATACAATCAGTAATAAGAGGTACGATTGTAAATATGAGTTTATTGGATCTGAAGAGAATGAGATGGTGTTGATGAATTTTACCGAGAATTCTGATGTGTATGCCGACACACGGTTTACAACGAACGAAGTGTTGGCCGCGTTCATCACCAGCTATGGACGATTGAAATTGTACGAGCTGATAGAAGCCACCGGGTTTTTAAATGTATTATACTTTGATACTGATTCTATTATATATATAGAAACTCAAGAGAACCATCATATATATCACGGGACTGGTTATAGACAACCATGGTTAGGTTATCTTAAGTGCGAGCTTCAAGGATTGGAAAAAGAACATGGTAAGTGTATTGAATTCCTGAGCACTGGACCAAAGTCATACAGTCTGAAGTTCGCCGATGAATATTGTATGACCAAGATAAAAGGTTTCTCTTTGAGTACTGAAAACTTAGAACATATCAATCATGATGTTATGAAAAATATGATTCTAAATCAAAGGAACGACCCAGTAAAAATGAATAACCTTGTTATTAGACATCAATCAAATTCATTAGGATTAGAAGTCAGATCGGAATCCAAGACATTTAACTTCAGTTATGACAAAGGAAACATTGATTGGACGACATGGGACATTTTGTCAGGGTTATGACCGATGACACATGTGTCATACATGTCATACATGTCATACATGTCAGACATGTCAGACATGTCATACCATGTCATGTCATGTCGAGTCATGACATATATTATAATGACAGACAGTCGTCAGTACGGTCGACTATGACTGTACATGTCATAGAGATGATAAGTCACATCATCTGTCATTTATTCAAGGAAAGACTTGAATGACACCTGTCATCGAGAGTTCGTATGTCGAACTCGAAGATGGCAAAGCAAGATACAATCTTGAAGTACCAAACAAGAAATCATCTTCGCTTCTAGAATGTGAGGAACAAGCATGCGGGTATCATAGGGCGAACGCATCATTCGTTCTGCCGATACCAGTCGTTCAACCAATGTCTCGGGTTCACAACCCAATAGCGGTACCATCTATGCGATGGGAGACATTCGGTATAGATGAGCTAGCGTTGTGCTAGAGCAGTATCTTCTCACAGAAGTCTGCACTCATCCCCGCTAATAACTTACGCGTGTGTTACCGTTCTATAACACAGCGCTTTATATTGATATACTAAGGGCTCGCATATCAGCCCGTATCAGATGGTATTCTAACTCGTCAGGCACGAGAAACGAGAACTCAAGTGAGTGCAGCGCGTAGATATCAATAATTTTGTGTTTACAGGTTGCGGAGCGCAAGCATATCAGGCGACGCAGTCGAATAAATACGAATATTGATATATTGCACATACCGCTGCAATAGCGACGACAGTGCGCGAGGATAATTGTCGCATTCGCAGGATCGTACATACAGCTGACCGGCGTATACACTGTGCGAAAAGGTGTGCATGAAGCATACGAATGCTCTGTGGTCACATATGCGCGCAGAACTATTCGCAGTTGTAAGAAATGTACGGCGATCATATATGTGCGAAAAAGCGATTCGCAGTGAAAAGTATGCGCGGCAATCATAAGTGTGCGCAGAAGCGATTCGCAATCAGAAGTATGCGCGGCAATCATATGCACGCGCATGGATGATTCGCAGTTGTAAAAATTACGCAGTACGAGATACGGCATAGAAAACATCAGCGGATTCATGATCCGCGCACAAGTCAGCACTCGTATCATGTGCTGAGAATATGGCGACAAAATATGCTTTTCATCAACAGCGCGCGCGATTGCATAAATTCACTTGCAGCGCACGACAGTCATCTTGCAGTTTTACGATGATGATGTCAAAATAGTTGCAACGATCATATATGCATCGTATGCGCGCGTCAATATCCTCTGCAAAATATTTGTATACTCGCAGGGATACTTTGGATGGACGCATGATGGACGCATGATCACCATATTGCAGCATTTCACACTATATCTTGATGACTGCAAAGATATTTCAAATCATCAGAATTTGTATACTTATTTGCAATATAGTGTGCAAGATATGTGTGTACTGAGATTGCAATGATTGCAACACACACACACATGCACACATACTCCACTTGCAGCATTCACCAACATGCAGCATATAGTGAGTACATGCAACATTACAGCATATATACATTCTATACTGAGTGACTGCAACATTGTAAATTGTGCATGCATCACCAAAACAGCTTGATCACGATACCAGCTGTAGTATATATATATACCAGTTTGATCACGTTAACAACTGGAACACTAGCATCATATTGCAATATACTGAACATTGCACAAGCATATTGCAGTGCATGCTAAGTTATATTAGAACCCATGTTAGCATAAGGTGCCTGAAAGTAATCTCAACACCATAATTAGCTCGTCATGTCCCGGTGGAGCCGAGATGCTCTTCGGATCACATGCACGTTCTATGGTGGATTACTGGATGGAATGCTCACCAGAGCTACATGTAAAATAAACAAGCAACTCATTATTGTGAATGAGATTACAACAGGATTACAATAACTCCTAACCTGATATATATCATGCTAGATTCATTCAGTACATGGTATGCTGATCATCATCCTGCACGATAAACTATCTGGGAATATTGTAATACCAGAAGTTATCTTCCTGTAAGTGTGTAAAGTGAACACACACACACACACACTGGCAAAAGTACTAATCAACAAGTACTGCACATTGCACACACACTGGCATTACTGTATATGATGATATTCACTGATTCAGAGTGAATTGATCAACTATAATGTCTATTATGTGCATGATAATATGGATACCATTCCACAAACACATGTGCGTGTGGAATGTCAGAGATGGCGATAGATATCGGAGCAGGATAAAACAACATGTTGTAGGGCTGGATGGAGATATCTCCAGACCCGAAGGCAGAATACTGTGCTCATTACAACAGTTGGTAACTGTTGAGCACAGTCCATCCACTCTCACATATCGCTGGAGCAACAACAACCACTATACTGCATTCTGACAATTGACTCAGTATTGATCAGCACAAAAGCATGTACCTAATCAGATCAGTACATATATATATTGAGCTGACATAGGTTGTTGTGGACACACACACATATATATGTGTTGTGTTAAACTGCTTTGATTATTATCAAACTGTGTCCAGATATGTTTGGAATTTAGAGATATCATTTTGATATACTCTTAGTGCACAGTCATATGCCCAAACATATCATAGGTTGATAAGTTATCACTAAAGTGGATAATCCGCTTATAGTTGGTACACCTAATATATCATCAGGGAGTGCATTAACTTCCATGGGTTTCAAATCAGTAAAACCCACATTTTTTATCAACCACACATGTTGATTATCAGAGATATTCACTTTTATGCCATGAAAATTGTCATGTGCAAAGGTGAAGTAAGTTGCAGTACTTCTGTACTTTGCAGCTTACACACACACAAAGATATATTACTATGGAAAACAATAAATAGCCAAAAAATGGGCAAAATGGGTAAAATTCGTTTGCGATAGATTTCAAAATTGGAATTTCGACCCTATTTTATTTGATATTATGATTTTATACCTATTGAGGTATCAGAATCATAATGACCATGGTCATATCTCGTGTAACACCCTAGATAGTAGGTGTGTAATATATAGGGGTATACATATTGGCTGTAACAAAATGCGTAAAAATGCTCCACGCATGATTTCAAAATGAAAAAATCGGATTGATTTTTTTTTGCTGATCTGATTATTCAGCTATCAACAAATATTCCCTGATTTATGCAGCACTTGTAACACCATGTAACACCCCTAAAATTAAATGTGTGTGTCAGGGGTGTAACATACCTCCTGCAAACCACGTAACATACCGTGTGAAATTAAATGCAGTTTTGCTTAAATATGTTTGCAAAATATTTATACTGCTTTAATTTAACCTATTTTAGGGTTACTGATACCAAGTAACACCCTAAACACACTGTGGGGGATATGGGCCACTGTAACGTAACATGCCCTAATCCATTGAGATTCACCGGGGATGTATTTACATTTGTTAATAACACCGCCAATACGATTACGGCTTCAACGATTGTCATGTTTGATGATGATGGAATAAACACCGTGAATGGAGTTCAACCATTCAATAACTCGTATACTCAAAGTAACCAAAACTGCACACCCATCGGTGTCTGTATTCAAGACAGTGCTGCATCTCAGAGTTGTTTCGTGTTGATCGGACGCGGTTTCACCACATGTAGAAATGCCACTGCTACAAATAATACGTATGTGAAGGGCCAACTAACGTGTGAAATGCATAGTAGGTGGGGAAATCAATAGTGCTCAGATCACAGCGGGTGATTCATATATCGGAACAGCTATGGAATCTAAAGTTGCCGGTGCTGGTGGCGGTGTATTGATTTGGGTAAGCCCAGGATTCAATTATTTTACCTGATTATTATAAATGCCTGTAAAGCGAAATAGTCCTAATTTACCAAGTTGTGAAACCGTCGTTCAAGATGGTGTCGGTATGAGAATTAAAGGTATTGTAAATGGAAGACTTGCGAACACTCGATGTAAGGTAAGAAATATTGCTGACGCCCAAGGAAACGTAGTTAGATATAGTAAACAGAACTTACCAAAAACTAAACAAAAAACAGATCGCCAAGATAAATTTGTATCAGTATCCTTGGCAATGGATATGTCAGATGAGCATGTTTCTTTAATATATGATACGGGTGCCCAGGTTACAACTATGTCCACCGACGATGCAAGACGTATTGGGATAATTCATCCAGATGGCACGTCCGATTTTAGAAACCAACCAAATGTGGTTGTTGGAGTCGGCGGTGAACAAAATACTATAGAATTTGACGATGTTCCATTAGTCTTAGATGTAACCGAAGAACTTGCTTTTGGAAAGGTAAACGTTTATGATGACGCAATATCATTGTTAGGCATTAATCATATAAAACAATTCAAGCGATACCGCGTGAAATTTAAATAGCTATATATGATATATGTCAAGTTTTGGACAAAGTTTAGTTTGTAAGAATTTAACATGTGGTACGATTAATGGCAATCCCCCAGACGGTGGATCGAGCAAATGGACAAATGTGCCAGGTACGACAAATGACATTGAAAGAACAAATGGAAATGTAATAGTTCAAAATAATTTACGGGTAAATGGAGAGATAAACAATACCGCACCAAATGATAGCACAAATAAATATTGATTTATTTGGAAATAAAACATCAGGTAATAGTTTCATAAATCTAAATACCGCAGGTGTAGATTTATCGAGTGTTTCAACGATATATTTCATAAATTTTGAAACGAAACCTGATTCATCTGTACCTAAATTTTTTAGAATCAATATGGCAGGTGATATTTCTGGAGCTCGTGATGTAGCGTTAGAAAAATTGACATTGCCGACACAGTTGTCTCACAAGGGTTGTCAAGTCATTACAGCTTTGACTGGGGGAACTCCAGGTGATAGAACCGTGCAAATTCCCGCAGGAAAATTCATCTGTTTCTTCAATTTGACATTTACTTCATCAGATATAGCTGCTGGTGGAAAGACTCTGAACATAACATTTGATACATCAAACTTACCAATCACAGCTCCACAAATCACAGGTAGAAAATATATGGTTTTTGTTACTCGGCCGCAAACGGAATATAACGAAAGTGATTCCAGGCTTGACGTATTAAACCAATTTACGTATATAACTAAACCAGGTAATCAGTTTGCTTTACAATTAGTAGGTGACGCAGATATACTAGGTATGAAAGCAAGCTTCATTGTGAAATTCATAGAAATCCAATCTTAATGATAAGATATCGGAAGAGAAAAAGGAATCAAGTTTTGTCATAAAGAGAAACTTAAAATTACTATATACACCATTCTCAGTTTATGACAAGGATCGCGATCGCAAAAAAAGCATGAAACGCCAAAAGCAACAAAAGGAACAATTGAAACAAATGAAATTGCCGATATTTTAGGTAACCATTGCCTCACTTTTTCAATAAATCACACTGCAGCTGTTGCGTGTCAGAGAGTGAAAATTAGATTTACTATATAGATCAGTTTCTAATAATGACAAGCATGGCAACCCGTAATCTCATCAGCTCCGATCACAGCGATCACAACGATCACAGATCTGGCTCAAATCGCACTGTGAGGAAAAATCACAGTTGTCACAAACAGAAACTTATATCTATTATAATACTACTTCTCTAATTATGACAAGCTGTATTTCCAAATCGCGCTGTGAGGAAAAATCACAGATCAATCTACACAAATTCACAGTTGTCACAAACAGAAACTTATATTTACTATAATACTACTTCTCTAATTATGACAAACTATAAAGGAACAATCAAAGATTGTTCCCGGAGCCAGATCACAGATGTCCAAATCGCAGATTTCCAGATATCTACCTGTGTCACAAACAGAAACTTAAATTTACTATAATGATGATTCTCAGTTAAGGACAAAAGCAACAATCATAGATTGTTGCCGGAGTTGTGTTTCAAGATCGCAGATTTTTCAGAAATCTACATAAGTTCACAAACCATGGTAAAATCGCAGAAATCTACATAAGTTCACAGCTCAATCTAGATAAGTTCACAGTTGTCACAAAGTGAAACTTGTATTTACTATAATGATGATTCTCAGATAATGACAACACACAATCATTCAATTGATAACTGTTTTGCGAGCTGGGAAGCGAGCAATGCAAGGCGGGCATGGGATGCAGGTACGGCGGTAATAACAAGGATCACGGTGTCGGCTTATGCAGATCTGCCATAGATAACCGTAGGTGCTCACTACATGGGAAGCGTTCCGAAATACTGGTAAATCCTGGCAAAATACAGAAGGTACTTAAGGAATACAGTTGTATTTAATAAGGATACTCCCCCTCTACACGCTTCCCATGTAGTGTAGGGTTGTTAAATTTGTGTTAGGTCCACCTAGTATTAGTCACCACACTAGGTGGTGTGCTGGAGATGACACTGTGACTTCTGAAACCTGCCATTGTCATATCCCTATAGCAGGCTGGGTGACAGTAGCTGGGACCTAGGACCCGACTATATACCGGGTATATCTTAATCGTTTATCACTTCAAGTTTACGTTACGTTCTGATCTCGAAACCCTGAAAGAGGGTTTATCCGCAAGTTGATATATATTGGCAGCATGATATATTTAACATTGTTTATGGTATTGACATGTTTATCCGTATTTCCGAGATAGTCAACCTGAATATATTTTCACACCCAGGATATATCGCTCAACAAGGATATATCAGTTCGAAACTGTCAGAACGATCGCGGTTGATTTGAAAGGATTCGATACGATGCCACTTGCCTTATGCATGTTAATTATGCGTGTGATAGCATTGCCTTATTATCGCGGTGTGTGAAAATCGAGTCGTGCGATAACCCGCGCGTATAGTGTTATTCCATAGACCGATAGAACCTTGAATATGTAGTGGTAGTTGAGTATATATATCTAGGGCGGCTCCGGGCTCATAGATAACATCATATTCGTCTTAGTTTCTTCCCTACTTAAGTGTACGATCATCGTGCGACGCCAAAATATGACTAATCGGGCAATCATTTGGCAGCAAAATGACGCGGACTAATCAGACTTAGGCGCCTCACTAGTTAGGGTGGTGTGTTAGTCATTGTCACCAGCTTGTGTGCACCACGACACCTCAGGTGAGGTGGTGTGCTCGAATTGTCATCTTGATTGATAATCTGGTATGACAATGTCACCTTTGGTGGTGCAACTATCATAACTCCTAGCGATAACATGTATTCCACTTGAAATGTTATCGAAGCGAAGTTCGGCTCACCCTCGCATACTCCTTGACTCACGATGACCTATCTCGAAACTGCTTTTCTAGCATTGATCCATTGAATAGACACGTGCCACCTCTCCAACAATTTCTCATTAAGAATTTTATAGCTGGTGGAATCGCGAAGGCCTCTATAAATATTCAAACCTTGCTGACATTCACACCACAAGTGAAATTCACATATGGCCTTATGGTGTGGAAGCGGGGAGGGACGCTCTTGGAATGCCACCCAATGATCAAGAGTAAACTACCAAAGCCATCTCCTGCTCCTTTCCGACGCACTGTGCGTCAATATTTTTTGCAACACTTGTGACCAGTATCCCTTGGCCGAAACAATTGGAAGAAGTGCGTTAAGTTAGAGGAAGAAACCCTTGGTATCAAAGTCGTATTGTGTTTCAAGACTACAGGCAATCGTGGTCCGTGAAAGAAAGAAGTTACAACAATTAACCAGCAACGGAGTTAAGCATTAAGGCCTGCCGGCCGGACACTCACACACGGAGGGCGCTAATGGTTGGGGTTTGTCCGATCCACCAACCCTCTTCCCCTCCCGAGATCTCTTTTCCATTAGAGCTAAGATGTGCCACAGTTACTCCGACTTCCGGCTTGTCCATAGGCACTACCTGCAAGCCAGCATTCAACAAATCTGCACGGTCAAACATCATTTTCGCTTGGTACTCAGCGCACACCAAGGCTTGCCGGAGCACACAGTAAAGGCCAACCAAGAAGCCAGAACATACATATCGGAGTCGACACAACCTTACGTTCGAAGGTATGCTCTGACCGCCACTCTGCCCTCTACAGCCTCTGGACAGCTGGTAGTCGACTAAGAATTTTGAGGCCAGGTGACCACAGCACAGGGTGAACGCTCTTGGCACCCTCGTCGCAGCATGTTCTGACTCCTCCTAGTGCCCTCTTCCGATGAGGAAAATCGCCCGAAGTTGACGTCGTTGTTAGGGAAGGAAGAAACCAGATCACAGACCTTCACTCTCCACTTCAAGTGAGTAATGCCACAGACGGTTTCTAATACTCTAGAGAAGCATTGAAACGAAAACCCAACACTGCAGCACGGACAAGCCGTAAAACCAAGGGATCCTACCAGAACTCGCCGATTCTCCTTGTACACATCGGCCATAATCATAACATCGGCGCCCACGATCCCGAACTCCGGAATGCTCTGCTTTCCGGCGCAGCACACTTGCGGCTTGCTAGAAATTTCACAGTGCTCTGTCCTGACTTTCAGAGGGTGCTCTCCCGCGGTTGGCACCAGCTGCAGAATAGTTAACACCGAGTCAGCACTGATAACTGAAACTGACATCCATTCACACGACTATTGAAGGAGAATTCAAAATAAGAAAATATGCTGGGCTGAAGTTAAAATGCTTCTCTCAACACTGGGTTCAGCGGGTCTAAGGGCAAAGTGAAATTTATAGTGCGAGCTAGACAAGGAAAGGACCTTAACAAACTGGTATTCGATAGCATAAGGTCTGAGAATTGGGTGCAATGCTTGTCCTTTGAAGTGAGCTCCCTCAACGATGCCCAGAAGCTTCGCTGCATTTTTCATTCGAGCCTCTTCGTCGGAAACAGTTCTATCCAGCTTCACAACTGTATCTTGGCCTTTCCACCACTCCTCATCACCACCTTCAATATGTTGTTTTCGGACATCTAGATGACAAACTGTAAAGCCCAGTTCTGGTTTCGACTCAGCTTGTATCAACAGTCTTGGGCCATCGCCATCTTTTGCGTCCGCGGATATGTAAACAGGTTCCTTGTTTAAGCCAAACTGCTCTATCGTGACGAAGGCTTGGCAGCAGTAATAGACGCTCTGTGTCCATCCAAATCTGAAACATCCAGTGGAAGGCATGGCGCTTAACACAACTCAACAGGAGATATGAACAGAAAGTAAGCCTGAAAGTAAGTCAAGCAATTTCGAGGTTCCTTGTGAGTGAAAAAGTGAGTAATAAAAAGTTGTGACTTCAGTGATGTCAAGGAACGCGTTCCTCCCATACGAGATGAAAGTGACAGGAATCAGGCGAGGCGAAGCAAGGCATACATTCCCAAGTGCATTTCCAAGGATGTGAAACAAAGAAGGCGACAGCTTGGAAAAATATTCTTACGATTCTCTTGCCTCGACGACAAAGCTCGGGACAGCGACAGTTTTGCCCACGACGTAAGTCAAATCGTAAAAAGTGGTGAACTGCTGCAAGGTGCCGGAGTATATTGCGCCTTCAACAAGCGCGTCGCGCACTCTGCTAAGGATCTTTGCGTCCATATTGGACCAGGTATCTTACAAAGAAGTCGGCACCTATAACTGAACACCCTCAGAACCAGCGATATCTGTGATGGTAGGCGTACAAACGAAAACGCGCTCCAGTTGCAAGGGGATATTTAAAAATCAACCCCTGGTTTTCCAAAGGACTGCAGGGGTATTGAATTGATCTTCGTGTTTTCCTGAACAACCAACCCACCGTGAAAATTCAACGAGCTGAGCTAAAATGATGTTTAGACCCCTTAGGAAGTCGTAAGCAAATGTCCCTCGTTTTTATTTTTATTGAAAAAGCAAAAGTGCAGGGGATTTTCAAAGTTGTCCGATCTCAATTTTGATATTTTCTTTTGATAGAAAGTTGCGCCCGATCGCCCCCGCCCGATGACAGCCATATCTCTATGACGTTCGGGTTTTTGGCAGCCTAGCCTTGGTGACACCATTCACCAAATGGCATAAAATACTGGTAAAAGGGGGAAATTTTCGGAGGGGAGAAGGGGAGTAGGGGAGAAAAAGGGGAGAAAAAGGGGAGAAAAAGGGGAGAAAAAAGGGGAGAAAAAAAGGAGAAAAGGGAGGAGGGGGAGGGGGGAAAGGGGGAAGGGGGGAAAGGGTGTGGGGGGAGAGAGGGGAGAAAGGGGGAGAAAGGGGGAGGAAGGGGAGGAAGGGGGAGGAAGGGAGGAAGGGGGAGAAGGGGAGAAGGGGAGAAAAAAAGGGAGAAAAGGGGGGAGGGGGAGAAAGGGGAGGGGGAAGGGGGGGAAGGGGGGAAGGGGAAGGGGGGAAGGGGGGAGGGGAGGGGAGAAAGGGGGAGAAAAGGGGGAGAAAAGGGGGAGAAAAGGGGAAGGGGAGCAGGGGAGAAAAGGGGGGCGGGGGGTGGAAGGGGAGAAAAAGGGAGAAAAAAAGGAGAGAAAGGGGGGAGGGGGGAGGGAAAAGGGGGAGAAAGGGGGGAGAAAAGGGGGAGAAAAGGGGGAGAAGGGGAGAAGGGGAGAAAAAAGGGGAAACGGGAAGGAAAAAGGGGAGAGAAAAAGGGGAGAAAAGGGGGAGAAAGGGGAGAGAAAGAGGGGATGTGTGGGGGGCGTCAATCCGTCAAATGGGTATTTTCGCACCAATACATATTTTGGTTTGTGTCAGATATATAGTGCTGACTATATATTGTGGTGGATTAACACAGAATGCTTTCACTTAAGATAACATAAGAAGTCCGTTAGATTGAGTGAAACTCGGCTTAAGCCGGAAACCCTAAACCTGTGACAGTCGTACTGTACGGAGTACTAGTACAGACAGAGGACTGTGACACGGGGTGTCACATCCAGCACACCACCCTGTACTATTACGGAGGAAGAGTTAGGGTGGAACAGGCCGATTGTGCTGGAATCTGTATAGGCAGCCCCGTGACAGGCAGGCCCCTATGACAGACCCCTAGGACCAACACTGGACTGCTGACTGATCTATAGGTTCGTGCTGTGACACACGCTGTGTCACAGGTAGGCTAGTTTCCGAGACCGTTGCGAGACCGTTCCGGGTATATCTAGCTTAGGGTTTATTTATCTCATGAGAGTTTATCCACACAGTTCGGGACCCTCTGATATCTAGTGAACTAGTATATTCCGGTAGGTCGTGGCCCCATCCACGCTTTATTCCACTTGCTAGTTTGGCCATGATTGGCTAAACGGCCGCTCGGAGAGGTGGTGCGCGTTTGCGCGTTTGGGTATCAGCGAGAGTTATGAGATGAGCGGCTTGCGGTGAGCGACTTTGAGCCGCAGCTATGGGGTACCGGCTTGGGTCGGGTTTCGTCGTCGCAATGTTCATTCGCGGTTTTCTGCACGCTCTGATCCCGCTTGCTACCGAGTTTTGGGTTGGTGACCTTGGCACCTTTGACTTCGACGACATCTTCCTTTGCCCCTCGCTCGCATGGCTCGGCCGTTCCGTCCGTATCTGTGACGTCGCATAGATTTTCTCCGCGACCCTACCCAAACGTGCTGCAGCGTGCCGCCTCCCCTCAGGCTTATCTAAAGATGGGTGTGACAACACGAAGCAAGAAGTCCCTTACGAGGGACAGCGACATTGACGCCTCTCTGAGGCTCATCGACGGGGTACGGAACACGCCAACGGCGGCTACGCCTTCCGTTCCTACCCCCAACGGTAAACGATATTTGACACGAAGTGGGAACTGATTCCGCGCGATCGAGATGTCATCAGACCTGAGACAGGTCGTCATCGTCATTTCGCCGGATCCGAGGTGCCACCGCTGCGAGGTGCACACGGTAAAGCTGCGAACGGAAGGTCAAAGGCAAAGGGGAAGGCAAAGGGTTTAAGATTTAGCGGCAGTAGGAATAGTTTTCAGAAGCATATGGAAAGTATTCTAGTGCTTCTGAAAACTATTCGTACTTCTTCTATATCCTAAACCCTTTGACTTTCCTTTTACTGCTGCACGCGACCGGCAAGCATCTTTGAAACTTCCGAGTTTCAAAGATGCGTTTTGTATTTTGGGTGCACCCTAAAATTACAAAACAGCCGAGCGCTTCCCGTTTGTGCGGGATATTCACATGTATTCCATGAAATATTTCATATGAATTAACACGCATGCACACGCAGGGGAAACCCTCGGCTGCTTGGCATCTTTGGGTTTGGGTTCGAACCAAAACTCGAACCCAAAACATCTGCCTTAGAAATAAATTGCGCGTTTCGCGCACAAGTAACTTGAAGCCTTGAGCTTCAGGTAACTTAAAGATATATCCCTTGGCAGTATTTGTGCCAAGCTTCGTGCTCTAGGACGCACGGGAAGCCCTCGGCTGTTTGGCATCTTTGCGTTTGGGTTCGAACCCAAACCCAAACCCAAAACATCTGCCTTAGAAATAAATTGCGCGTTTCGCGCACAAGTAACTTGAAGCCTTGAGCTTCAAGCAACTTAAAGATATGTATCTTGGCAGCATTTGTGCCAAGCTTCGTGCTCTAGGACGCACGGGAAGCCCTCGGCTGCTTGGCATCTTTGAGTTTGGGTTCGAACCCAAACCCAAAACATCTGCCTTAGAAATAAATTGCGCGTTTCGCGCACAAGTAACTTGAAGCCTTGAGCTTCAGGTAACTTAAAGATATGTACCTTGTCAGTATTTGTGCCAAGCTTCGTGCTCTAGGACGCACGGGAAGCCCTCGGCTGTTTGGCATCTTTGGGTTTGGGTTCGAACCCAAACCCAAACCCAAAACATCCGCCTTAGAAATAACTTGCGCGTTTCGCGCACAAGTAACTTGAAGCCTTGAGCTTCAGGTAACTTAAAGATATGTACCTTGGCAGTATTTGTGCCAAGTTTCGTGCTCTAGGACGCATGGGAAGCCCACGGCTGTTTGGCATCTTTGGGTTTGGGTACGTTCGAACCCAAACCCAAAGGCAAAGGCATAGGACAGTTTCGTAGATTCTGTCCCGATGCCTTCGCAACCTCGCATGCTAACTCATATTATATTGAATATTCAACATTCAAGCGTTGGATACCCCACGCCAACGGGAAGCGCTCGGCTGATTTGTTATTTGGGTATGCGCACCCAAATGACCAAAAACGCATCTTTGAAACTCGTTAGTTTCAAAGATGCGTGGCCGATGCCTTCGTGCTTATGTGTATATTTCATATGAAATATTTCATGGAATAAATGTGAATATCCCGCACAAACGGGAAGCGCTCGGCTGTTTTGTAATTTTAGGGTGCACCCAATATACAAAACGCATCTTTGAAACTCGGAAGTTTCAAAGATGCTTGCCGGTCGCGTGCAGCAGTAAAAGGCAAGGCAAAGGGTTTAGGATATAGAAGAAGTAGGAATAGTTTTCAGAAGCACTAGAATACTTTTCATATGCTTCTGAAAACTATTCCTACTGCCGCTAAATCTTAAACCCTTTGCCTTCCCCTTTGCCTTTGACCTTCCGTTCGCAGCTTTACCGTGTGCACCTCGCAGCGGTGGCACCTCGGATCCGGCGAAATGACGATGACGACCTGTCTCAGGTCTGATGACATCTCGATCGCGCGGAATCAGTTCCCACTTCGTGTCAAATATCGTTTACCCCCCCAACCCTGCATCGAACGAAGACGCGGACGTGGCCGTCAGACGTTACTTGCAGGAGCAATCCAAGTTGGTGGACGAGATCTACAAAGCGCGTCTCCACCGGGCTTGGGCCAAGAGTATCCGTGAGGATATTCTTGGTGACAAGAAACATCATTTTCGCGGTACGGACGACGCTGGCCTTCTGCCCGACCTGGTGGTGCAACTGCGTACAGAGTTTCAGTCGGCTGGGCTGGAGCTGTGTGCCTTTGACCTCGACGACCCTCTGGCTCCGGTGGTCGGCCGGGTGAATGGCCTTTTGTACGACGTTCTGGCTCTCGTGGTGGAGAAGCACAGCAACGCCTACGTCTGGCTCACTGGTACGGATTCTTCGACTGACCGAGATGGACGGCGAGCTCTCATCGACGTTATCAAGGGCTGTGTACCGGTGGCACTACGAGAGTCCCAGCAGGAGGAGCACGCCGCGTTGCGTTATCCCGCAAACGTTGACCCGCAGCCGATCTTGGCTAAGGAGCAACGTTTGGTGCGGGATAACCGAGCTTCCGACTGGACACCGACCGAGGCCACGAGGAAGTTATCCCTCTACACCCGACTGGACCCCGTGTTCTACGCTGCGGTGAAGGTCCGCTATCCCGTGGCCGCTGACTTGACTCATGTGTCACTAGTTTCGCTCCGTTCCATGGTCGTGGAAATTTACCAGGCTTGGGCACAGACGGGCGGGGGGAAGGCGGCTTCTGGCGCGGACGGCATCTCCGCGCACCTGTCTAGCAGCGAGTACGACGCACTGTTGCAGAAGATCACGGAGCTGAAGGAGCTCGTTCAGAGGCAACACGGTGAGGCCACTCCGGTGGTGCGGCAACAGCGGGAGCGGGTGCAGCAGCGGCAGCAGCAGCAGCGGGGGCAGCAGCCGCGAGGATTCCGTGTGGGGATTCACAAAGCCCCACCGGTGGGATTCGACCGCGACGATCAACGGGCGAAGCCGTTCTGCGGTAGGTGCAAGAAGGCGGGCAAAGGTGAGAGCTATCACTTTTACCGCGACTGCCCGTTGGGCGGGCGCCAACACCCGCCCACCTCTGCTGCGGCGTTCTGTGTTCCCATCGACGAGGAGGACGCGGAGGGGGTGCACGCGCTCGCTATGTGCGCGTTGTTCCAGCAGGCAGCGGATGATGGAGGTCGCGATTATGAACGAGGGGCGGCAATGTAAGGGCTGGCGGGGCGTTGGGGTATTGCTGGGTGCTGAAGTGGCGGTGTATCTCTGCTGTGGTTGAGAGTGGGGTGTTGTGAGGGATTTTGGGTTTGAGATGTGGGTGTGGCATTGGAGGGCAAGTTTTTTAAATATATTCGAACGAAGAGGTTCGGCACCCTGTTAGGTGATACCGTTCCAGCAGAACGAAACAACACTTTGCAATTGGGCATTCACGGCGGCTCTCGTGCCGTGCGCCCAGGTCGCGGCACGAGCGGCTCCTGTGGTGAATGCCCCCAACCTGCCACAAGGCCAAGTTGGTGCCCTTCGAGCAACCAAGCACAAGTTCCCGTCGACAATTATGAAAGAAAATACGGGCAAAGGCGTGCTTCGAGCATACGCATGGCAAAAAGGCATGGGTCAGGTGTCCAGACCCGAGCTGGCGCGTCGCCAACCATGAATTCCCACAACCTGTCACACAGGCCCGTCGGGGAATTCACCGTTGCCAACGCCCACAAGGGTCGGATTCACAAATACAAACACAATGAAAACTGAAGGAAAGACATTCGGCTGCAATGCTGCCAAAAGGTTGCAGTCGGGTGTTTGGACTCGCGCTGACGCGCCGTAAGCCGTGAATTCCCCCAACCTGTCACACAGGTCCGTTCGGGGAATTCAACGTTGCCACAGCCTGCGCAGGTCGAATTCACAAAAGTTAACATCATACAAACTGTGGGAAAAACATGGGTTCGGCTACAACCTGGTCAAACGGCAAAAGTCAGGAGTCACGGCTCGAGTTAGCGCGGCAACGGTTGTGCATTCCCAAACGCCGGTCACATACGCCGGTTTGAGCATATTCGGCAAGCAAACCCTGCGAGGTTCGAATTCGCAAAGCAAATGGTGCAAAATATGGTGCAAACAGGCCGGGCGCATCGTGCACACACGTGAATACCGCTGAGAGTGACTGTGGCGGCTCGCCGTCGCGGGTGTGAATTTATGACAACCGCAGCTTCGGGCTATCTCGCCGCTAGGCACTCAACGGGGAAAATGCCCCTCTGTGGGAATTCACGAGCGTGTCCTAAATTCGCGAACGTTTTCGGACAGCTGCGGATCTCCACCGCTGCGGAACAGCGATACGCGTGTCTACTGCTGTGCTACGTACAACATGTCAGGCGGCAACGCGCTTCTGCCACGCCGGCTCGTAGATTCGCAAAACGGGCGCGGGTCTAACTTGCACTCGCAGACTGAAGATTCAGGCTCAGATGGAAGCATGAAAAGCAGAAAGGCAAGCGAGCAACGCAGGGGGCAATTCGCAGATAAAACAAGCACAACGGCGCGACTTCGCACATACATCAGAGTGGCGTGCCGGCACTCTGGGGATCCGAACCAGACTCTTACAAACTGCTAGTGACAAAGCTCTCATGTGGATTCGAAGTATATGTATGCAAATATCACATTTAATACTAGGCCACAAGAGGCAAATATCACTATACCGCAGAATGGTTTTGAAAGGTTCGGCTCTAACTTTTCGAAAGCAGAGCTAGCTAAATACTCACGCGAGCATAGTGAAAGTCCGTGAATGCCATTGTCGTTTCGGATGCCCTGTGACCATTGGTTCCCAGTGACAGCGGCGTTTGGTGTCAACGCGCGCTTGCGTTTGCCCTGTCATGCATTGCCGAGACGTCATGTGTGGTCGTGTCGTGATGTCACTTCGCGTGATGTCGTGCTCGACGCTCTGCGGTTCTCGCGGATCGGCACGGGCTGGTCGCGGCGGCGTCGATGTAGCGCTTGGCGAGGCGTCGTGCATGATTTAAACTGGGAGGGCGATCTGAGCAGGAGGGTGAACGTGATATGCTCCGGGCGCTCGAGCGGACAATGAACTGGGGTAGGACCGTGACTGAGGGGGGGAATGACAATTAATGAAAAAGGGGGTCATGGCTGGGGCGTTTGCTGTCGGCTGAGACGGGCGCAATGGGGGCAACTGCGGTGGGGTCTGACATGGGCTGCGGTAGCGTGACTGAATATGGGGGGTGTGACAGGCCTTTCAGGGGTGCCCGAGGGACCCCTTCTAAGCGTGTTCATAGTTGTGACAGCTGTCGCGATTATGAACGAGGGGCGGCAATGTAAGGGCTGGCGGGGCGTTGGGGTATTGCTGGGTGCTGAAGTGGCGGTGTATCTCTGCTGTGGTTGAGAGTGGGGTGTTGTGAGGGATTTTGGGTTTGAGATGTGGGTGTGGCATTGGAGGGCAAGTTTTTTAAATATATTCCCCCCCCCAGCTGGTGGCGTATGGATAGGGAGACATCAGCTGGCAAGACACGAAGTGGGTGTGGCGTGGTGATATGAACGTGATTGTTGATGCTGACGTGTGATTGCGGCCGCGGGTGCAGGCGCGTTGTTCTCGTCGTTGATGTCGGTGGCTGAGCGGCTGCGGCTGCATTGATCTCGTCGTTGATGTCAGTGGCTGAGCGGCTGCGGCTGCGGGCGCGTTGATCTCGTCGTTGATGTCAGTGGCTGAGCGGCTGCTGCTGCGGGCGCGTTGACCTCGTCGTTGATGTCAGTGGCTGAGCGGCTGCGGCTGCGGGCGCGTTGACCTCGTCGTTGATGTCAGTGGCTGAGCGGCTGCGGCTGCGGGCGCGTCGGTCTCGTAGTTCAGTGGCTGAGCGGCTGCGGGCGCGTCGATCTCGTAGTTCAGTGGCTGAGCGGCTGCGGCGTGC